>PVHY01010566.1:0-24626 GCA_004024945.1 Uropsilus gracilis
GGTCTTGCTACGGGCCCCAGGTGGGACGCGAACCGCGATCCCTAGCCCCGGTCGCTTCGTAGGCTGAAGCTTACAAGCACGAGCCACCATGCCCGGCCTAGCAAGATCTAGTTTAAAAAAAAAAAAAAAAAGCCTGACCCTTGACCTGAGGGTTGGATGCAGCCAGGCGCAGGGGGAACAAGCTGGAGATGGCCGGTTCTGCTGCCAGGGGTTGGGGTTCCATTACTTTTGACTTGGGAAGATGGCAGACAGCTCTAGACCACATGCCGGGGCCTGACAATCCCTCCATTCGTGCCATCAGTGTCCCAGGAACATTCCTCAAGCCCTGAAGAAAGGCTGAGACTGATGTCCGCGGCCAGTGTTGCAGGGATTTGTCAGTCGGGAACTGAGAGTTTCTGCACCAACGTTTTAGGAAGAAGAGACCCGTGAGGAGGTGGATCCCAGTCCGTCTATGTGGAGTTGTTTTCAGAAGCAAAGCCCAGTCTACCCTCCACTGAGCCCTCTGGGCCCTACTGCTGTGTGGCCTTCAGGAATCACTAAGCCTCTCTGAGCTTCTCTGGTTGAAGTGGGCTAAGACCACCCAGTGTGGTTTGTGTGAGAAGAAAGATCGATCATGGGGGTGAGACCCTGACAGGGTCTCAGCCTCAGTCTCAGAGAAAAGATGGGAAAAGGCCAATGCCACCCCTGCCCTGGTCAGCTGCTGGGAGACGGACAGCGGGCACCAGGCCCAGCCTCGGCAACCCAGAGGCCATGGGTATCCTGGAAGGCCTCCCAGGGTCCTGGTCTCCAGCCCCAGGTCAGGCTGATGTGGCAGCCGTCTCTTCCTGACACACACACACACACACATCCGGGAGCTGCCACCACCTTGCACTGCTCAGGGTTTTCACCAGTTTCCAGAATCTCTCATGGCATCCAGAAAACGGAGCAGAAACAGGATGTAACAATCCCAGATTCTCAGAGCTCGAGAAGCAGTGTGGGAACCAATTCACACAGCCTCAGCTCAAAGGCCTAGATCTTCCCACCACACTGTAGCTCCCTGGCCTATAGTGAGTCCGCTGGAGTATCCCCAGTCCCTGCAGGCCAGGCCTTGAGGCCCGGGTCACTCAAACTCCCACTCACGCCTCAGTTATCTCCTCCAGCCTCCCCTGCAGTGCCACTGCCTCACCGCCCATGATGTGACTAGTGTGACTTCCCATGGCACTGGCCAGGGAAGGCAGGGTCAGTTCCCATGCCCTCTCTGGCAGCTCGCTTGAGGATCCAACTCTGGGTCCAGTCCACCAGATGGCTGTGGGCGTGGTCTAGGAGAACGCTGCTTCCTCCGGGAGTCCCTCCCAGCCTGGGATCTCTCCAGATAAGCAAGACCCCTGCCTTCCACAAAGTTCTGTCAGAAGCCCAAGCAGCTGGAGAGGTCCAGCAGAAGCAAATGAGGAAGCTGAGCCTCCCAGAGCAGGACCCCACACCCAGTCTCACATTCATTTTCTGTCATTGCCCCAGCAACTGCTCAACAGCCCCAAAGACAAGGACGGGGTGGAGAAGGGCCACAGAGCCTCCTACTCACTCGTCCTAATGAATGTGGGACACAGGGAAAAGGAGAAGAGTGGCTGGCCTGGCCAAGGCCCTCGCCACCAGGCTAAGGACTTGAGGAAACATAGGTCCCTGCGGGGCCACGCAGCCCAGGGAGGGGTGTCCTGAGATGTTATAATAAAAACCCACAGCTGGGGCTCCCTAAGATCCAAGCAGGAGCACACCCAGAGTGGGAAGGTGAGAGCTACAACCCCTGGGTACAGACAGCAGTGAGTGGTCTCTGGAGAATTTTAAAACAAGAAGTCAGTCTGCTATCTATTATCACCTGGACCCCTCGATTATGAACAATATCAGTGATTAAATGCTTCCCCCACCTCAGAGCTAGTTGGTCTAAATCCTACCAGCCACAGTGGCTGCTGAGATAGGCTATGTCAGCTTCCAATGAGCCCTTTTATTTATTTCCTGCAAAGCTTTGTCTTCTATATGGGAGTTCAGTCAGAGCATCCAGTTCCACCACAGCCCCCACACAGATTGGGCTCGGGGTGTCTGTCTCCCACACTCAGTTTCCAGTGATCCCTGCTGGGGGTGTGGTGGGAGTTCATGTTGGGCGAGGGCTGTGTGGCTAAGCCCTGGGGCCCGGTATCATCCAGGTCTTTAACAAAAAAACACCCTGCTCTTGCGAAACACCCTGCTCTCGCGATACTCTAAGTGGCTCCAAGTGCCCTTTCAAAGCCAGGGTCATATACTCCAGAAGCCAGACTCTCGCTCCCAAGCAATGGGGCAGATAAATGTCCAGGTTCACTAATCACTCAGCCATCTCCTCTGATATTTACAGAAGTGAGGAAACTTGAGGGAATTTTTGCCCAATAAAACGAAAACTTAGGACGAATTTTCTGGTGAAGGTTTTAGTGAAAACGTTTCAAATGTGGAACTATTTAAAAACTAGAATTGAGAGGTGGGAAGAAATAAAAATGAAAACTAGAATTGATTTTTTTAAAAAAGACATTGACGGTATTGCGGTTCCTGGAATTTACTATGAAAGGGGCTTTTTATTCATCTTTGATAAAACCTAATGATTAAGGCTTTTCCTTAAATAGATGTGCTGTTTCAGGGGAGAGAAACTTTCAAAGTTAAACTAGTTTAATGGGCCGGGCACGGTGGCTCATGCCTGTAAGCTTCAGTTTATAAAGCGGCTGGGGCTAGGGATCGCGGTTCAAGTCCCGCCTGGGGCCTGTAGTGAGGCCTAGTTCCAAAAAAATAGCTGGGCGTGGTGGTGCGCGCCTGTAATCCCAGCTACCTGGGAAGCTGAGTCTGGGGATTGCTTGAGTCCATGGTACCCAGGGCAATGAGAGCCTGCAGTTCCATGGGCTAAAATAACAAGATCTAGTCTCACAAAAAATAAAAAATAAATGAATAAATAAAACTAGTTTAATGGATTTTATTAATTTTTATTAATCTGTTCATAGATTGACCTACTTTTATTAGATTAATTAAAAACTAATTAAAACCATGGGCCAAGATGGGGTGCCAAATCTAGCACTACTAAATACTGAAAATGAAAGTACAAACTGAAACCATAATATTAACATCCACTCGTTGCTGTGCCAACCTATCTGTGGCAATGAGATTATTTTTTCGGTTTAAAAATACATGAAATTTTTTTTTTTTTTTTGAGACTAGGTCTCGCTATTTTTGCCCATGGAACTGCAGGCTCACGTTGCCCAGGGTACCACAGACTCAAGCAACCCCTAGCCTCAGTTTCCCAGGTAGCTGAGATTACAGGCGCACGCCACCACGCCCAGCTATTTTTGGGACCAAGGCTCGCTGTGTTGCCCCGGGCGGGACTCAAACCGTGATCCCTAGACCCCTCCGCGACTCCATAGGCTGTCGCTTACAGGCACGCGCCACCGTGCCCGGTGCAGAAAAATAAATAAATAAAATAAAATAAAAATACATGAAAGCCATTAAAATGATCGGTGCGCTACTTTTTTTTATTTTCGATCTATTCATTTACTTTTTTCACTTGTATTGTTTCACTGAGAGGACTTCACAGACACAGCTCAACGAAAAAAAATTTTCAAGGCTTGGTCTCCATTTCATTATTGTTACTGAAAATAATGTTGCCAGAGGAGAGGGGTGTTTCCAAATGACCCCTCCAGACCATCAAATAGGCCACCTTGGTATCAGGCATTTGGGGGGGGGGGAGGTGAAATAATATTAACAGTGAGTCCGGGCAGAACACTTAGTGCAGAAAGCACTGTCCCCAGAACTTCATAAATACGAGTTCCTGAATCTTCTTTCCGAGCCCCACAGCGGGGTGCTCTGTGGACCCCCCCTTCCTGAGCTCTGAAACTCTGGCAGGTGGAAAGGAAGCATCTGCTGAGTCTGAAGCACATCACAGATTAGCAGAAGCAATTTCCTAGCAGGTCACAGGTGAGTCAGCTTGGGACCACGACCCCACCCGGCAGACCCCAGCCCGGGAGCCAGCTCGGAGGTCCCGCTTTGACTCAGGAAAGCAACCAGGGCCTCGCGGCCGGAGTCCCTGCGGCCTGGGACCCAGCCAGCACCCACGAAGCCACTCCCATAGGTGGCGGCTGGCTGGGCCCCAGCCGACACCTGATGCTCAGCCTCGGGCGGAGGCGGCCCCACCTCCTCCAGGATCCTCCCTCAGAAGCCGTGACTCAGGCTCCGGGCCGGGCCGAGGAGTCCCTACGACTGCCTGCCGAGCGCAGCCCCAGCCCGCCGCGACCCCACACTTACGATGGGCGCGCGCATGGTCCCTCGCGGTGTGGACCCTCGATCTCAGGCCGTGTGTCTCTTATCCGCTGCGTGAACACCTGGGGGCGGGGGCGGGGGAGCAGGGGCTCGTTAACAGGAAACCTTGTCCCCAAGACTGGGGGGCTTTTGCCAAGGACGCCGTGTGGGGGCGACCAGCACCCCAGTCCCCAGGACTTGCTCGCGGGCCTCCTGTCCACCCCCGCGCTGGCCGGGAGCCCACCCAGTCCTTGAAGGGGCGGGGACGGGTCACCCGAGACCCGAGAGCAGGCGCCGCGCGGCGGGGGGGGAGACGCGATTCGCGCCGGCTGCCCGGCGCCCTAAGAAGCCCGCACCCCGCTCCTCCCCGGTCCTGCGAGGTGCCGCCGCCGCCGCTGCGCCGAGAGGCGCCGGCCCAACTTGTTTACTCCAGCGCAGCCGAATCTCCCGCCTCCCACACGGTCCTTGGGCGGGTGGGCGGGGGCGGGAGGGGCACGAGTCCCGGCAAGAGCCGGTCCACCCACCTCGAAGACTGGGAACTCGGCGCGGCCGCTACGTCAAGGCGAGCGAGTTTAATGGCTGCAGGTCGGGACGGGGGTGAGGTCACCCGCCGGCCCCTCCCCGTGTGACTAGGTAATGAGGGCCTCCTCTGCGCCGCCCCGGGCACTGGGAGGGCCTCCTCCGGCCCCTGGCACGGCGGACCGGCAGCGCGCTAGCCTGGACCACGGCTCCCCGCGCGCGCAGATGCGCGCCCCGCCCCGCCCCACCCCACCCCCTTCCAGACCCGCGGGGCCGCCAGCTCGTGTTTAAGAACGTAGGCTCCTCTCTGCATACGCTTCCCACTGGAGATAGGAGCGATTTACTTAGTTTAAAACTGCATAAAAATCGGAGGCCAGCCGGGCACGGTGGCCCGCGCCTTTAATCCCAGGCTAGGAAGGGAGGCCGAGACTAGAAATCGCTTGACTCCACGAGTTCGAGACCTAGTCAAAAAATAGCTGGGCGTGGTGGTGTGCGCACCTGTAATCCCAGCTACCTGGGAGGCTGAGGCTGGGGATCACTTTGAGTCCGGGGTACCCCGGGCAACGTGAGTCTGCGGTTCCCCGGGCAGCAAAGCAAGACCCAGTCTCAAGGGAAAAAAATAATAATAATTGGAGGCCATCCAAAGGCAAGGGGCTATCAGGGAAGAAGTACTTTTTGCTACTGAATTTAAGCAGCTGCCTCCCAAGCCTGGCATACAGTAGGCAGGGAAGGAGCTGGGGCCTCTGCACTGGGCTGTGACTCCCCAAGAGCAGCTCCTCCTGATCATCTGTGTGTCCCCCACTCCTGTGGAGTGATGACTACATTGTAAACCTATCACGAGGGATATAGAAGTGCATTCCCCCAAGGGAGAGCACGCAATGAGATGCTGAGCCCCACATCTGGCACTCAGTAAACACGCCGGTGACGTGGCCGTCATTAACTTAAATACCTGTGAAGTGGTTCCACATCACCTGCTGTTCACCAGCTTCCCCACAAGGGGAGTCAGAGGCAAAAGAAGTAACAAAGCAGCTGAGGGTGCGTTACCACGCAGCTAGGCCCCGCCCTAAAGCCACCAAACCCAGAATGAAAGGGTCAGTTTTGAGGAAAACAAATTAACATCCGTCTCTCCTCCTTACTTTCTGCTTCCAGAATCAGCTGGATGTCAGGAAAGGAGACGCAAGCACCTTGGATGAGGAGGGTGGGGGAGGGGCGTCAGGACCAGTATCTTTGCCCTCACACAGCTCTCCAAAGGAGCCTCAGGCCAGGCCACCGCGTGGTGGAGCCACCATCACCAGCGTGATGTCCTCAGCCCACTCCAGGGAGCCTCTGCATGTCCAGCCCAGCTTCCATGAGGGTGTAAGACTGGGGAGGAAGTCTCAGTGTCTGGTGACCTCTTCCATCTCTGCCTTCCAGGGAAAATGATCCTCTCAGGAGAGTCCACAGTTTGGCTCAGTCTCTGGAAGGAGTAACTGAGAAAGTGGGAGAAAATGGCCCCGGGTGAAATGGGGGCCAGAGGAGATAAGCTGAAAGGCACCATGAAGGTTCTGAGCAGGGGTGGGGTCTGAGGAGAAAGGGGGTGGTGGGCAGCCTGGTGGGGAGGCCCTGGTGAGGGCAGCACATCCTGGTGACAGGTGGCTGTTGCGAACGCCTTGCTCACAGGTGCTCCTCAGGGGATGAGGCCCACTGCCAGCAAAGAGTGGGCTCCTCAGGTATCCCGTGAGGCCTTGCCAGAGGTTTGTTCTGACAGGAGAAAGTTTTATGAAGAAAAGGAAGACAGAGTGTAATAACCTCTTCTAGAATCTTTTGAAACCCCTTAAATCCAACCAAAAAGGCGAGAAATCCCTGAAGACTCCCAGTGGACAAACATGCAGTATAACCAATTCTATTTCCCCTTAAAAAACATTCTAGAACTGCTTCAGCTGCTCACGCCATGGTTTAATGGCCAGGCTGGAGAGCTGTTGAGTGGATGTCACACCCGGCCTCTTCACTTGACTGTGTTCTGGAGGAACTGGTGGCCCCATGGCGGTGACTAGAAAAACTTGTCACCAGGTCTGGCTGGTGCCACTACCAGGCTCCAGGCCCTCAAGTCAGACCAGTCAGTAGGGCTTTCCTGGAGAGAGATTACAGCCACCACTTTTTTTTTTTTTTTTTTTGAGACTAGGTCTCACTATTTTTGCCCGTGGAACCACAGGCTCTCATTGCCCGGGGGGCCACCGACTCAAGCAATCCCCAGCCTCAGCTTCCCAGGTAGCTGGGATTACAGGCGCGCGCCACTATTTTTTTGGAACCAGGTCTTGCTACGGGCCCCAGGCAGGACTCGAACCGCGATCCCTAGCCCCGGCCGCTTCATAGGCTGAACCTTACAGGCATGAGCCACCGTGCCCGGCCTACAGCCACCACTTTTAGTAGGCAGTGGGTAGTATTGTTTTTAAGCCTTCTGAGGATGTTGAAGTGGGAGGATGCAAGCCCAAGGCAGGGGTGCCTATCCTTTCAGGCATTCAGCAGGGCGGATAATGCCACCCCTGCACACTTGAGATAATAGCCCCACTGACATGAGTTCTTCCGGGTCAGCTTTTACTCCTAGCCGTCTGATTAGAAGGCACTTTGCCCGTTACATTCTTTCTTCAGTGAAGCTAATTAAGACTTGGACTTACCTTTTGCAAGTGAACATAACCCGATGGAGGTGATACATAAGTCAATGCACCATACAAGCCAGAGTTGGCCAGACTCTACCCACACACTTATGACCACTTCCCCACCCTGCTCGCTGCCTCAGCCAGCTTCTGCTGGTGGGGCCTGCCTCTTCACTGCCCAGCCCCCTCATTGTCTCAGTGAGGAAAGAAATCTTTTTATTGGCAGGCTGTCCAGTCAGTACCTGAGGTAACAAAAGTTACCCCAGCACCTCCAAGGTCATAAGTGAAAGTGAGGTTTTTGAGTTTCACCCCACCTCACCCCAGAGGAACCACTTGGCTCCATACGGGGTGACCAAATGAAGGGCTACAGATTCAAGGTCCTCGGAAGTTGACGTTACTATAGTGTTCAAGTTTAAGCACCACTCGCACCACCACGGCCTCCAGCACCAGGCTCCTGAGACAGTAGTTTTGCAAGACAGGATATCACTCCCTGAAAGTACCTCTGTTACCAGCCACTAGATGGCCTGTCAGGTCTGCCAAGCCTACTTCACAGGCTCCCATACAAAGATAAAACACGCACACACAGATAACATCGTGCTGATCTTTATTCCACTTAACCACCCTGTGACTAAGAGACAGAAACATGCTTCGGATATACTAATAGCATTTCATCCCATTGCACTTTTATCGAAGTGTATTAAATTCTAAAGCCAAAGGCAAGAATTTAAAAGGAACCTGAACAAATCATTTGAAAATTTGTGTATGTTCACGATTACTCTCTAACGCCATGCAAGAGGCTTACATCCATCACAGCACTGACTCAAAGCTAAATGAGAAAGCTTTGGTGATCGAGTCCAAAGGTCCCTTGGCCAAAAACATACCATGTTTAAATTCTTGCTCTCGCACATGGAATTCCTTCCCAAGGGAAACTTCTTTTAAAACATTTCTGCCCCTAAATCTACCTTGACACTCCTGTCAATAACATTCAAAGTATGATCCTCTCCTTCCTTTTTGTTCATTTTCACTTGAGGCTTCAGGCTTTCTGTATGGAAGATTTAAGGGTTCAAGTCCTTAATTCAACCTTTTAAAGAAAAAAACTTTTGAATTTTTTTAATCCTAATTACACCCGTTAGCAAACAGGATACTCATACATTTTTTGGAGAAGGCACTAGGACATTTGCATTTACAAAGTGTGACATTTAGCTGGGCACAGAGACTTGTGCCTGCAAGCAACAGCTTATGGAGTCACAGCAGGGTCTGGGGATTGCAGTTCGAGTCCTGCCTGAGGCAACACAGCGAGACCTAGCCCCCAAAATTAGCTGGGCATGGTGGTGGCATGCCTATAATCCCACCTACCTGGGAAGCTGAGCCTGGGCATTGCTTGAGTCTGTGGTACCCCGGGCAATGTGAGTCTGTGGTTCCACAGGCAAAAGTAGCAAGACCTTGTCTCAAAAAAAAAAAAAAAAAAAAAAAAAAAAAAAAATTGATGTTTAAACAACCTAGATGAAAGGCATCCTTACCACTGTGAGTGGTGGAAAGGTCAGTCATCATCCACCCTGAAACTCAGGTAAGCGCTGGCCAGCTGCATCCAGACAACAGTGAATTGCACTTCCCCATTCTATGACATCTCTTGCTTGTGACCCTGAACCTGCAATACTATTTATGAAAATAGTGGTTCCAGGGCCACGGCAGGCGGAGGCAAACATATAAAGCTGTGATTCTGAATTTTTTTCAAGAAGCCTTCTAGGTGAAGTCTCATGCTCCAAGGTAGATGAGAACCACTGACCAAAAACTATAGCTGTAATACAACGTATTGTAAGGAAGACTATTTGATTGCACTGGTCTTCCACAAAGATTATTCTTAATGTCTTTCTTTAAGCACACAAGTCCGTTACTTTCGTAAGTGAAGCTTATCTTCATTCTGCCTTATGCCAAAAACTTTGTTGCCTCTAAATGGATGACCTGAGCTGAATGGCCCAGCCCACAATGGCCACCATAGATGATAGCCATGCTAAATCATACCACGCTGCATCACAGAGTTCTACGGGAAGTCTTCTATGATAGAAGACATCCATAAAAGTTACCACTAAAAAAAAAAAAAAAAGGAGGGGGGATAAAACTATTGCTTTGGCCTGCATTTTTTTTTTTTTTTTTTGAGACTAGGTCTCGCTATTGTTGCCTGTGGTACCATGAACTCAAGCAATCCCCAGCCACAGCTTCCCAGGTAGCCAGGATTACAGGTGCGCGCCACCACGCCCAGCTATTTTTTGGGATGAGGTCCCACTGTATTGCCCCGGGCAGGACTTGAACCGCGATCCCTGCTCCCATACCCCGCCACAACTCCATAAGCTGTCGCTTACAAGCACGCACCACCATGTCCAGCCCTGCTTTTGCCTGCATTTAAATCTACCTACAATTCGAATTCTTTGTAATTCCTGTATACAGACTCATCTACACTCACCCCAGGCAAAGCACCACACTTATAAGCCGGGTGAACAGCAGGTATGATCTGCAGAAGGAAACACTGCCGGTACCGGGCAGTCTGTGTGTGTCCGCAGCATTTCACAACCTGCTCCATGAAGGATGAAGAATAAAACAAAATATCCATAGGCAATTTCAATCCAGGGTAAAGTGTGCATCATCTGCACACCAGTCCCCGGAATACTCCAAAAATAAGGCGTGATTCTGAAGCCTCAAAATTCCATCATCACATCCATGACACTTGGCCCTCATTTTGTCCACAAACCAACCTAGAAAGATTTCTCAGTGAATGGAGTCTGAACCTACGACTCTTATTAATTGGAAGTATTTAAGAAACAAACTTTGCAACACCACTTCTGAAATGAACTTTAATAGAAAACTCTGCTTTTATGTTAATAGGAATGTGTCCCGTACACTGTTAGGAATGTGCAAATTAAAAATGCCTGTGTGGGAAGGCCAGCCAGTTGCAGAACAGCAAGAAAAACACCGAGCAAACGCAGTCTCCATGCCCAAGTGATGTAGCTGACCCACAAAATGAAGGTTCAGGGATAGAGGATCAAGACATTCTTTTCTGTTTGATTATAAATCTCCCCAGAACTATTTACAGTCAGCAACGAGAATGCATCTTTTATTGATAAAGCTAACAAAATCAATCTACTGTTTAGAAGAGACTACAACAAACCCAAAAGAAATCCTCACTGAGAAAATTTCATAAACACATTCTAGAGGCAGGATATGATTAACTGGGAAAGACCCTCCCCAAAAAGAAATTTTTTTAAAAATAAGGCTTCCCTTAAGTTATTCCTTTAGAAGAGTCAAAACAGAAATGGTGAGTTTAAGCAGTTAAGTAGTAGTTGAATCCCTAAGTCGCTTTCTTTAAAAAAAAAATCTAATGCTTTAGTATTACAGTGAATTTCAGACACATTGTCCCTTTCTTACCATTAAAAGCAGGACCCCATCCCCCACCAGACAAATAGTGTGCGTACAGGGTGCATTAAAAGTTGATTTGCTCAATCTCTATAACCTTTAACTATCAAGTATGAGCCTTAGGGATGTGAGGCCACCAGAAAATGCACTAAAAGTTCAGAAGCTTTTTTTTTTTTGAGACTAGGTTTTGCTATTTTTGCCCGTGGAACTACAGGCTCACGTTGCCCGGGGTACCACGGACTCAAGCAATCCCCAGCCTCAGCTTCCCAGGTAGTTGGGATGACAGGTGCATGCCACCATGCCCAACTATTTTTCTAGAACTAGGTCTCACTACATTGCCCGGAGCCGGACTCGAACCACGATCCCTGGCCCCAGCCGTGGCTTCCTAGGCTGCTGATTACAGGCATGCACCACCATGCCCGGTCAAAAGCTTTTAAGAGTCACGCCTAACCATCAACAATGTGCAAGTCAAGTTTTCAGAACAGGCTGGAATTTTTCTAAAATGTAATGGTGAATGAATAAAATGGCAAACTTCTGGGCAGGGAAGTTATGCAGATATGAGGAGCACAAGTTGCTTGGAATTAACGCACAGCTTACAGAAGTAGTTGCGCAGTGAAGTGGTAAAGCAGTGGCAAGCGACTGGACTGACACCAGGTGCAAAGAGGCCGTCTCCCCTGCATCTCCACCCCTGCTTCACGTCACTGCGATTTACACTCAGACTCTGTCCTCCTACCCCCTCCCACGACAAAAATTATCTTCAGAATTAAGGCTTCAACCTGAAAGTTTATATGTAAATACCTGCAGGCAAGTTTTAAGACATCTGAAAGTCCACAATTAATTCACCATTATAAGTCAGGGGTAAAAAGCAACCAACAGACGAAAAAAAAAATTATCACACAATCGAGGTAAATAAATTCTTTGACATTTGTCCATACTTGGGTGAGATTTTGGTCCTCACTAAGCTGAAGCTATTTTAAAGCTACCAGAGTAGTCAATGAAAAAAGGGGAGATTCACTAAATAAAAAAAAGACAAGTTTTAGATTCATTATTAAAAATAGTAGCGCATGCAAAGGAGAGTGCAAAAAAACAGTTTTTGGATGAAGACCTAATTCACTGCTAAGTGACCTGAAAATGGGACATCCGTCTAAAGGCAGTAACAATGGGTCACCTCCTCTGATCTTCAATTAAGTTCTGTTCTGACACAGAACTCTCAGAAAAAAGACCCATGACAACTGCCTAGGTGACGTGTGATTTGTCACACCGACAGACAGTGAATCTGACCAAGGCACGCTCAGGTTACATATCAGAGGTCACAGGGGTCATTTAAACTCAAGTTTTCTTATTATAATAAAAGCTCACTTCTTTTTTATTCCTTTTTATTATAGGCCACTCGGACTTTTCAAGGCATATCTGCATCTTCTCTAGAAAGAAGCTACAGAAACAAAAGCAGAGAAACAAAAGCAGAGAAAAAGAAAACATCTACTAAAACTGATAGCCTGTCAGGTCAAAGACCTTACATTATCAGAGCTTGGCAGTTTTAAGTAGGATATGGTTCTCCATGCTCTGTGGCAAGCAGGACGGTGTAAGGTTTTTAAAGTATAATGGCATCGTTTTCAGTCTCTAGGCCTGAAGCTTTTGCAAGTTTTGTAAACTTTTTAAAAAAGAATTCCTTGTCAAAAGAGTAAAGTATGAAAGAACTGACAAGTTTCACACCAAAACAGCATCTCCCATGAGGTCATCCTCAAACCCTCCCTAGCATGTCCGCAAAAGCTTGGACGCAATCTCACAAGGCACTGAGTGGCACAGAAAGGACGCAAAGCCACATTCTCTTCTTCCCCTTGGCATCCCCCATAAAGTGCACAAAGCAGAGTAATAAGAAAATAGACACAGGCTTGCTCTATTTCAGCGAGGAAAGAAATGCTTCCAGCAGAAACGGAAGTGTGCCCGGGTGCTGAGGCCGCACGCGAGGTCTGTGCGTTCCCTGGAGCCATGTCCAGCTGGTCCCGGGTGGCCCCAAATCTGGGCGCCACTGGACGGAGACGGTGGCACGGCAGAACCCCAGGAGTTGGAGGGGGCGGGGCAGGTCCTTGCTGGAGGCTCTCATGATCCTGCTATTGCGTTTTCTTATCTGCGGGCGGCCTGCCAACGAGCGCCTCCCTCACGGCAGCCTGCGAGGAGTTCCCGATATGAGAGGTTGCCTGCAAAAGTACAGGTGTTCAACACGTGAGGCAGTGAAAAAGCACATGTGAAAGAGAGCAAGTCCTCAGAAAGGAGCCTGCAAAGCCCTGTCTCCCTTGCAGCCACCGGAGAATGAGAACACGGGGAGCCCGCAGCAGCCAGCCCCCGAGAGACAGTCGGCTGCCACTCTGCCCGAGGTGGGGTGAGCTGCTGGCCTGGCTTCACAAGTGGCCAACCTGGCTGATTGACGTGAATAGTCAGAAAAAGGAGTCAAAGCTGCTAAGACAGCAAAGTTCTTATCACAAGAAAACACTTTTCTAGCACTGTAAGGGACAGACATAAACGAGACTTATGCGGAGACGACAAGAAGATACAAATTTCACATCAATTCGTGGCATCTCGAATCTGAAATCATACCCAATTAAAAAAAAAAGTCAGAGGCCCACGGATCTGTAAAGCGGGAGGTCAGGACCATGTCAATGCCACAGACTTTGGGGAAGATTTCAAGCGGAGGAGAGGCCCTCCATTAAAGGGACTCCACCCAGAACATTTCAAGTTCACACTTCAAAGCTCTTGCTTCCCAGCCAAGTGCATTAATCCTGAGGGGAACATACGGTGAATGGCTATGATCTGAAGAGCTGGTAAACGACACAATGTCTGAAGCTGAAGTTTTGTATTTTGTTTTTTTGCACAAAAGCAGTGTTCAGACACAAACAAGGTGTTAGGAGTACATACTAACAACCTCAAGGACAGTCAAATGGAACGCCTATCAGAAAGAAATGGCCAAGGAGGTTGCTAGGACCCTCTTGTCAGGATGACACGCTCCCGCACAGAAACAGCAGACAGCAGAAGGGAGAACAGGTCAGGGACCCGCAGACGTTCAGGACGCCGCACTCACCTGCTCTAAGACAAAGGCTGCGCTGGAGTCGATGGCACCGCCCAGCTCCCGGTATTGGCCAGAATACCGGATGTAGCCCCAGGTGAGGAGCGCTATCAGGAGCAGGCCGATCATGCAGTTGAACAGCTGGGCCACGACCTCCAGCCCCACGAAGCCGGTGAGGCCCGAGGCAATGTACAGGACCATGATGCCCGCGAAGAGCACGGCGGGCGTGCGGAAGGTGCTGAAGACGTTCTTGCTGCCGTTGTGCTTGCAGAAGTTCTCGTACAGCTCCTTGAGCTCCTCCTCCAGCTCCTGCTGGTAGCGCAGGCTGAAATCCTTCCCGCCCATCTTCTTGGTCTTCTGAAAATGGTCCAGCGCGAGCTGTCTGAATTCACCATGCTTGGCCTCCAGAATGTCGGGAGACAAATACGGCTTCTCTCCCCCACAAACCTGGAAAGAATAAAGACTCAGTGTCCTGAAGAGCTCTTCAAAACCGAGCGCTGACAGAGGACACGGGAAGGTGCCAAGCGAGTGAGAGCAATTTTAAGGTATCAGTGACTACAAAATGCCAGCCGGACCAAGTCTGGGCCCCTCTGTCTCTAAGAAGCAAGCTCAACACCCAGGGTGCTGGGTCCAGTGAGACAGAGACTCGTAAGAGCCTGTCAGAGATGGCCATGGTGACAAGGCCCCATGACCGGAGGAGAGCCTGGCGCAGGCTCAGTGCCCTGTCATCTTCAGGACACTCAAGAGGACAGCGTGTGAGCTGCTGACGTCACCAACGGCGCCCGGGTCCTAGATACACCAGCAGAGAAAACACGTCCTACATACCTCCTCCATGTTTTTATAATAAACGTCCTTGGCAGAGGCTGCGGCTGCTAAGTTGTTGGCTTCGGCAGTGGCCTTTTGAGAAAGGAAAGCATGAATCACAAGTCCGTCCTCTTCCAGTGTCTTCCACCAATAATCAACGGAGGAATAAAACCTCCTCTCCCCTGTTCTTCCTCTTTTATGTTCCTCTGGTTTTGATTTTGCCTTTCAAGTTTTCCATTTCATACAATTTACAAAATAAAATATACTTTTCTAATTTTCCACCAAAAAAATGTTCTTTTATCTAAGAAACCTAACCATATATTAAACCTCCGGAAACATCACTTCCTTTGCTTCAAATTTAAACTTTTTGATGCAAATTTAAAAAAAAAAAAAAAAAAAGGAAGCCGGATGCAGTGACGCACACCTGTAATCCCAGCTACCTGGGAAGCTGAGGCTAGGTATCATGAGTCCACGGGTTCAGGACTACCCCAGGCAATATAGTGAGACTTAGTCTCTAAATAAACAAATGAATAAATGAATGAATAAATAAATAAACAAACAAACAGAAGGGGAAAATCATCTATACATCAGTTGCAGGTTCAGGCTTCCTTTGTGAAAACATTTTGCTACTAAACAAACAATGGCCTCATGCTCCACTTGAGAGTCAAATTACAGTTTGAAAAGAATGACATCTTGAAAAGATCAAAACACTGAAAATACAACTAGTTGAAAATTGCAAAACTGCATTGGTAAATTTGCTACTTGCTAAAACAAGTAGACAACAGAAAAATGACTTGCTGACATAACTAGGTATGTTTTACCGGCACTGAATAAAAACAGTGCTCTCCACAGTGTGTGTGTGGGGCGGGGGGAGTGGGCCCAGGGAGCCGGATCATCTGTCTCCACTGCACCCCCACCAACACAGGCAGGGAACTGAAGGTAGTGCCCACCGAGGACATGCCCACAGGAACCATCCCAGCAGAACGGAAAAGAGAGCGACAGCTGTCTCCTGACAGGACTCTGCTACTGCCGGTGAGGCAGCACAAGTAACCAGAGTCTCATCCAGGGAGTCCAAGAACTGCTTACCTGAAGCATGGATTTGGGGTGAGGCAGATCCTCTCCCTGGTAAATTTTAATATATGCCTTAGGAAAGAAACATGCGCACAATTATGAAAACTGTCATCTTTAAATGGACTTCCATAGAAACAGTGACCCACACAACGGCATCTTCCTAGAGACCTAGGGTCCACACCCAAGAATTAGCAAAAACACAGCACACCTCTGAGTACATGTTAGCATTTTAACAAAAATGTTCTCAAGCAGCTGGGCCAAAGCCGGCTCCCAGCAGACTCCCCATGCACGCTGGCCTCACCACTGCCCATGGGCGGAGTCACATCCCACCTGGGTGCCAGCTTCTCCTACTCACAGCAACTTCCTAACCATCTCCTGTCCACACCATCTTCCTTGAGGAACACTCTTCCTTTAGCCACAGGAATTGCTCCTCTAAGAGAGTGAAGAACATCCACTTGGCTCTGAGCTGATACTGCCGCCCAGCGGCCACTCGGGGAAAGGACGTGGAGTCTAAAAAGGCCTCTCACCAACTTCCCATGACACTTCCTGCCCTTAAGCTTTAAATTCAAGTTCAAATTCATTTAACTTTGATCAGCTTTGCCCAAAATTACACATTTCAAGAATTAAAACCCATATTTACCTTAAAATACTCCAAGAGCCCCCGGCAGGTGACTTTGGAGCCATGGATCTCTTTTTCCATTAAGTTAGCGGAGTTTAACACAAATGGTATCAGCGTCTGTAACTGCTCCTTGAATTCGCTGGAAACATCTGTGCACGGGACCATGAAGAAAGGACGATAAGTCAACACATACTCAGTCACAGGGAGTATGAGACAAAACCCTCACAGACTGGCTCAACTTCACAGAGAAAGGAAATTAAGTCCCCAAAGGATTAAATACACATAAGTGTCTGTCCATGGGAAGGCATGAAAGCCAACACCGGTGTGTGTGTAAAGAAAGGCTTCTCCTAAGGAGCACGACATAACTCAAGGGCAACTGAACACAACCACACAAACACACGGTGGAAGCACCGCAGCCCACAACCGACAACAGGCCGGCGCATCCTGAGACAGACACAGGGTCCCCACATCGCAGAGAACCATGAGGAGCTCGGCCGAAAACTGGGTCACAGGCCGAGTGGGCATGCACAGGAGAGACGTGAACGGGAGGAAATGCCTGACAAAACACTCAGCCCCACTAGTGATGGATGCAATTTAAGATCATGGGGACACATTCTAAAACACCCTCTTGGGCACTCCTGCTGCACAGTGCAGCTGTCCACTCCTAACTACACAGCGCCAAGCACCTGGACCCATGAGAAACGCCACAAACACTGGTGTGGAGAGGAGAAGCCAGAACACCCACAAATCGGCATCACCTAGTGAGGTGAAGACGGACATTTTAATACCCAGAAAACCCTTGGGAAACTCCAGGTTCAAAACTAAAGAAACTTAGCAAACTGTTAAGTGACTCAAACATACATACTTTTTTTTTTTTTTTTTTTTTTTAAATCAAGGCTAGAATAAGCAAAACTTAGAGCATAGCTGCTTCTGCAGACAACAGGGAAGCAGCACACAGGAGCAGGAAAGAGTGTGGGACAATGTCCTGGACAAGGGCTGGCAAACTGAAAGCAGCTGGACAGCCACGGCCCGCTGACGGCCTCAAAGTCAGCCATGCCCAGTTCCTCCCTCACAGACTCTGGCTGCAGCTGAGCTGGACAGTCGCCCGGCTCACACAGCTCTGTGGTGTTCACCCCTGGTCCACTGCAGGAAGAGTCCGCCAACTTCAGTCCACTTACAGAGGTAAGCACTAATGAGGTGAGCTCACACTGGACTAGGGGGAGTGGTGTCCTGGTAACAAGGGAAGACACAGATAGACATAAAGAAGGTGAGGGGATGACAGAGACAGAATTCGGAGAGACAAAAGCCACAGGACGAGGGGTGCCAGGCTCTGCCAACAGGCACCTGAAGCCAGAGAAAAGCCTGGGACAGAGTCTCTCCTGTCAGCGCCTCCAGAGGGAATCACCCTGGCTTCTAAAATCTGGTCTCCCAAACCATTCAGGGAAGAAATCTCTGTTGTCTTAAATCCCCCCAATTTGTGGTCATCTTTTACGGCAATCCTAGGCAACTAACACAATATGCACACCCAAAAGTGATTCAAAATGTCAAGAGATTTTCTTTTTCTTTGTTTCTTTTTTTTGGACTAGGTCTCGCTATTTTTGCCCATGGAGCCACAGGCTATTTTTGCCCTTGGAACCGTAGGCTCACGTTGCCCAGGGTACCACAGACTCAAGCAATCCCCAGTCTCAGCTTCCCACGTAGCTGGGATTACAGGTGCACGCCACCATACCCAGCTATTTTTTTGGAACTAGGTCTCGCTATGTTGCCCCAGGCAGGACTCGAGTTGCAATCCACAGTCCCAGCCACGATTCCATAGTCTGATGCTTACAGGGACGCACCACTCTTGACGGCTCTGTCAAGAGATTTTCAAAAGGGCTAGGGAACTTTAAGAAGTTCTTCCTGAGGCCAGGCATGGTGGCACATGCCTGTAGGTGGCAGCCTAGGAAGACACTGCCGGGGCCAGGGATCAAGGTTCGGTCCCACTGGGAGCATGTAGCGAGACCTAGTCCCAACAAAATAGCTGGGTGTGGTGGCGTGCACCTGTCATCCCAGCTACCTGGGAAGCTGATGCTGGGGATTGCTTGAGTCTGTGGTACCCCGGGCAACGTGAGCCTGCGGTTCCACAGGCAAAAAGTGAAACCTTGTCTCAAAAAAAAAAGTTCTTCCTGAGCTAAATAGACACAACCCCAAAAAGACATGCAGATGGACAACAGGCATGTGAGGAAAGCCTCATCACCACCATTGCCAGGAACTGCAAATGGCCCATATCAAAAAGACCAGAAGCAACCAGTGCTGGCAAGGATGCAGAAGGACCCCTCACACACTGCTGATGGGACTGTAGCGGGATCCAGTCCCTATGGAAACAGCAAGGCAGTTTCTCCAAATATTAAAAACAGGAACATCACACACACCAGCAATTCTACTTCTAGCAGCTGCCCCAAGGAACGCAAAGACCATCATTCAAAGGGACACGTGCGTGCCCATGTTCCCGTCAGCAACACTTACTATACCTGAGCATGGACACAGCCTGTGTGCCCAAAGACAGGAGTGGATCAGGACGATGTGGCACATACACACAAGGGAACACTACTCCGTCACAAAAGAAGACAAGCCCTTGCCACCTGTGACAACAGGGATGGAGCTGGAGGGGATGAGACTAAGCGAAACAAATCGGAAGGGGGAAGACAAACACTGCACGGTATTTCTTGCAGAGGAAGACAGAGACATGACGCCAAGGGTCAGACAAAACTAAGCCAGTAACACATCCTAGAAGTCTGCCTGCAGAAGTGAGGCTATGAGATGGAGAGGGGAAGGGGAGAAGCAGAGAGGAGGGGGCACATGTGCACTCTGGTGGCGGATGTGGGCTGTGACAGGCATCTAAGGAGGTGCGAGCCTTGCCTCTGAATCAGTGTCATAACTCAGTTACCTCAATTTTTAAAAAAAGCAAAACTTGTAGAAATGGGAGTTGATAGGTAGCGGGCAGGGGTTTAAAAAAGACTCTTCCTAGTTTCTAGAATAACCTGAGAAAAATGAATTTTAAAATAGGATGCTTTGAAATCTCAGAATGCTTAAAAACATGGAGGTATACCATTTTGCAGGTGGATGACCCTTACCTGAAACACCCCGAGGCAGGAGTAAGGCCTGAGGGAGGACTCTTAACACCCCCTCCCCGCCCACCACAAACATCCTCGGTGGCGAATGCCGCTGGGCATTTCCCTACCAGCGATGAACACTCCAGAGTTTAGGTTTGGTGAAATTACACCTAATAGTGGTTTTATAAACCAAAAAGAACACATCATCCACACACTCAACTTCCTCTCCCTACTCAACTCTAACTCAAAGTTATCATTATTTCTACTTTATGGGGAACCTAAGAAGCCCAAGGAAGTTTATAAACAAACGTGTTAGTTTAACACGTGTGTGTAAACTGAGGGCGAGCCATTAAATGACTCAGTCTCTGTGAACAAGGAACAAAAACAAGGTAGTGGACCACGAGTCCCGACTCGGGTTTGGCTAAACTACCATCGAGTCAGCGCTTCCTGATACTGACACGTGCCCCAGCACCAGGTGCTGCTGTGTCTACAGGTTAAGATGAAAACCACAGCCACGCCATGCATCATGCTACCTTTCCGAGGAAAAAACACTGATGACAGTTCAGCCTTCCTTTACTTAGCACTCTTAGTTCTTGTAAACCAATCACCACGGCCGGTCTGTCAGAGAGATCGCCAGCAGACATCACCAACCCATGCAGGTGAACTGATTCTGACGGTGCAGTGACTGGGGCTGGAGGAGCCCCAAGACTCCGCACGTTGCTGTTGCTACGAGAACACACTGCTTATGCCTCAGCAGCACTCAGCGGACTCAGGGCTGACATTTTCTGGTCACTATTTCATTTCAAAAATCAGAATACAAATTTTTAGCAACCACATCCACAGCCCACCTTTCAGTTTCCCGTCGAAGTCAGGGCTTGTGGCTACCTGGAGCCCTGGATGTGGCAGGAGGAAACAGGTGACACTGGAGAAACAGGAGTGAATGTGATTTCGGACACTCTGAATTTCTTCGTGCTGATGCTCTTTCACCTGTCAACAAAGACCCGCAATTTACAAAAGACCGCTTGTTTTTCTCTACCAGGAACCAGAAACTGGCACAGGAACGACTTCCTAGCTCCGATGTATCGCAATGGCCTATGTTTCCAGTCTCAGAGCCCTCGGAAGCGATGCACGTGGGATCGGATCAGCCACGGCTGAGCTCCTGGAGCTGCCAGGGAACAGGTGCCTCCAGGCTTCTCGGAAGCAAGCGCTGCGCAACACTGAGGACAAGGAGGGCTGTGAGCACGCGCGGGACCTAGCCAGAGAGGAGTGATTCAGACAAAGGCCTTCTCTGTCTCCATTTGGGCGAACAGGCTAAGCCTGTTTATGTCCATCCCAAAACAAGTAAAAATTATGAATAAAAACAACAACAGAAAAGAAGTTCTGAGTGTGACATTCTCTAGGCACACCCAGCATCTGTGTGAAATGGGAAGCACAAACGAGGGCTGGACTCTGCCCTGAGTTCTCTACAGTCCCAGGGCACACGCACCCAGTTTCTTTAATCTCAGCATGGCAACATCAGTGTGCATGAATATTCATGAAGATTTGATACTTTTTTTTTTTTTTTGAGACTAGGTCTCGCTATTTGCCCATGGAACCGCAGGCTCTCATTGCCCGGGGTACCACAGACTCAAGCCACCCCCAGCCTCAGCTTCCCAGGTAGCTGGGATGACAGGCGCACGCCACCATGCCCAGCTTTTTTTTTTTTTTTTGGAACTAGGTCTCACTAGGGCCCCAGGCAGGACTCGAACCGCGATCCCTGGTCTCAGCCACTTCACAGGCTGAAGCTTACAGCCACGAGCCACTGTGCCTGGCCCAGATTTGATACACTTAACACCAGAGTCTAACACCACAGTCTACCGGTTTAAGAACAACAGCTCTATGCAAATGAGAGTTAGCCCTCTGGGAGTGGACCCCTCAGATCATACTCCCACTCACCTGCAGACGTTTCTCCAAGAAGGACATTCCGCCCTGCAGTCCATAGCCGTATTCATAAGGGAAACTCCAATCTCGGACCAAAAACATCAGCGTCTGTTTCGGAGCAGAGCAGACTAGATTATGACATGGCATAAAGTGCATTTTCCTAAGAGCAAACACTTCTTCACACAAGGCCAGCTTCTCCCGAGGGGGCAGGAGCACGCATGGAAGGGACGCTCCACTCTGCAGTGTCTGAGAAGCCCCACCACACCAACAGGACAGGGGACCAGACACATGGGAGGTCAGGACAGCCCACCTGCTATTTCTGTTCCAGCAGGTTTACGGGAACAGAAGGAAGAAACTGATGAGGAAACGCTAAATCCGGGGATGTGATCTACAGGCAAGTACGGGGAATGTGCGAAAAGCTGAGAGAGGAAACAACATGGCAGCAGCTGAGCATAAACCCAGGCCGACTTCCAACATCAGAAAGGAGAGGAGAGGAAGGGGAACTACTACGTCAAGCTGCTTCGTTCCCCTTCCTCTCCTCTCCTTTCTGATGTTGGAAGTCAGCCTGGGTTTATGCTCTGCTGGTGCCATGTTGTGCCGTGGAGCCGTCGGCGGGAGCAGAGGCCAGCACACTCCCACCAAGGGCCTGTGTCCACGCTCCAGGCTGCTGAGGAGCGGCGGCAGCAATGGCAAATGCAAACGAGCGTGGCTGGACTCCAGAAACCTTTGCCACAGAAACTAACCACGAGATCTCAGACAGGTTACGCATCATTCCTCTTTCAATCACCTTCAACCAATGAGAAACTGAAGAAACTTTCCTAAGTCTCAGGTCACACGAAAACAGGCAACCGGCCAGGTTAGGCCTGAGTGCTATGGAACTGGCTAGTTTCTGCCATATGAGTAACGTTTATGGTTGATAACCCACCTGGAAGGGTTTTTGGAAAATTTCGTCCATTGCCAGGCGACCATATTCTGTGAAGAGCTATAAAAGAGATGACAGATTGTCAGGCAAAGTCTCGTCAAGTGTTTCCGTGGCTATTCTTCAGCAAGCACACATTTAACAGACTGCAGACAGACAACTTACATAAGACCACAGTTCTGCATTTCAAAAACCCAAGAGAGCTATGAACCTTAAAATAATCTTGGCTATTCCTCCCTCTCACATCCCACATTCCAGTTCCCTAGCCAGCCCAAAATTCACCCACTCACGCCTTCCATGTGACTGGGGACACTGCCAGGCTCCTAACTAGCCTCCCTGCCTCTGCCCTTGCCCCCGCAGACCTGCGCACCCCAGAAGCCACACTGGCAGCTCAGTACACAAGGCCAGCCAGATCCTGCGGCCTCTGCGCAAACCCCACCACCCTAGTTCAACAGACTCGCCAGGCCGTCAAGAGAGACCCAGCCCCACCAGCTCTCCTGGCCGTCCTCACACAGCTAGGCACCCCACTGCCTCAGGGCCCTGCACTGGTTCCTCCACCTGCCTATAAAGCTCTTCCCCCGCTCCCCCAGGTCACCCACATAAGCAGTTCCCACACTTCAGGAGCTCTCCGGCTCCTCCCTGAACTTTTCATGAGCACCAACCTGAGGAAAAAAATGACTGCACCTGGTACTTCCCACCCAGAAGCTTTTCAATTTCTCTCTACACTACAGCTCACCACCTGATGGGCTTTACATCTGCAGCGTGTGGAAGTCACGCACAGAAACCCCACAATGACAGGAACACGTGTCCATTTTGCGCACAATGGCACACCAACAGCCAGGATACACAGGGCCCATGGGGTTTATACCACTCAAGTGGCTGAGTATAGGTCCCTTTAGCTGGGCGTGGTGGTGCATGCCCGTAGTCCAAGCACTGGGAGGCAAAGAGGCCAGGAGTCACTTGAGTTTGCGGGTTCAAGGCCACCCGGGCAACATAGCGAGATCTGGTCTCGAAAAAGCAGCTGGGCACGGTGGTGGGTGCCTGTAATCCCAGCTACCTGGGAGGCTGAGGCTGGGGATTGCTTGAGTCCACGGAATTGGGACTACTCAGGGCAACATAGCAAGACCTAGTCTCAGGGAAAAAAAAAAAAAAACAGGTCCCTTCAGGCCATGGTTTACACGTACCAAATTTACCTCTATTTATCCATGAAGCTTCACTAGGAACATCGTGAAATGAAGCTTAAAAGGCATAAACTCACAGGACAAAGAGGATGAGAAATAATAATAATATGAGAGCAGAGAAGAGTTGTTAGAAACACCCTGAAGGAAAAGTGCCAAACGAGAAGGCTGGCCTGCAGAGCATCCACCAACAGCCAGGGTATGGCTTATCTCGGTGGCATCCCTTAGAGGTGCAGCAGTCAGAAGCACCCATGGCCCTACAGGAGGGGGCGAAGGGGTGGCGCCGACAGTGAAGGACAAGTCGGGAGTCTGTGGAAAGAGCACCCACACACCTGATCCTGGAGCCCCAGGCACCTGTGCCCACCCACTCCTGGCCCCAGAGAAGGTGAACATGTAGACACAGAGAAGATGAACCGAAAAGAACTGAGTCTCTGATGCCCAATCTGAGGACTGGACTAAGTTCCCGTGATCTCACAGGAGAAGGCGCGGATGCCAACGTCTGCAAACGGACAGACACAACTTCACACGCTCACCCTGCTGGCACCATGGCCCTCCCCGGCAGGCAGATGAGAGAGCCCAAGAGTAACAGTCTCTAAATACAGATGTCCACGGTTTGCCACAGAAATAGCCACATCATCTCATCCAATCACCTCACAGTGATCCAGCACAGAGAGCTCACCCTTTGTTCAAAGCAGCCAGTGAGCCTTCAGAGGTTCACGCTCAACTGGTCAATCATGGGACACCAGGCCCTTGGGAAAAGCCTCCAGCAAGAAAGATGGAAATTCAGGTCCTCCGATTCTAGAATCTATTACTACTTTTGCATTTTCTCTGTTGTCTTTTACTAAAGTGTCTACATTCACATAGTGAACCTCTCCTGAATGGATTCTCAAGCTCGCCTCTTCTCTCCCTCACCCCCTCCTAATTTCCACTTGTTAAATCTTTATTCAGTCTGCTTGGAAACGATTCTCCACTTTATCTTCTACCTCCTCCAACCGAATCTCCCCCCCTGCACTGTCACAGTCAGGACTACCAGAAGCACCCTGGGCTTCCTGAAAGTCCTTCTTGCTCTTTCCTGGCTGCACCTGTTACAACACCTTAACTTTCAGGGCACAAGAGTTTACAGA
>PVHY01010566.1:24726-35481 GCA_004024945.1 Uropsilus gracilis
TTTTTTTTTTTTTTTTTTTTTTTTTTTGAGACTAGGTCTTGCTATTTTTGCCCGTGGAACCGCAGGCTCTCGTTGCCCGGGGTACCACAGACTCAAGCAATCCCCACCCTTAGCTCCCCAGGTAGCTGGGATTACAGGCGCACGCCACCACACCCAGCTATTTTTTTGGAGCTAGGTCTCCCTACGGGCCCCAGGCAGGACTCGAACCGCGATCCCTAGCCCCAGCCGCTTCATAGGCTGAAGCCTACAGGCACGAGCCACCGTGCCCGGCCAATGCCTGCAATTCTAGAGGGAAGGTGTCTCTAGGCTGTAATTCTAGGATAAAATTAAGATATTCTCAGATTTCCAAGACCTCAAAAAAGTTACTTTCTTGCACCCCTTCCGTCTTTTCTCAGGAAGCTACTGGAAAATGCACAGAATGAAGGAGGGAATAAACAAAGGGTTAAATGGAAAAGGAACTGAAAAGCAACTGTCAGGATGCAGGCCAGGCTGAGCCCAGAGGAGAGCAGGGCTGTGGAGCCCAGAAGGCCCAGGGCTGAGGACCCTCCAGAGGAAAAGGAAATGGAGAGAACGAAGGCCTTGCTGAGCCGTGCCAGGCGCTCCCTCACAGAGGCACTAGAGGTCAGCACTCAGCGTACCAGACTAGGGAGGAAGGTCATCAAGATCACTGCAAGAAAAGCAATCATGCGTCACAGAGAGCACAGCTAGATACCCGTATAATAAGACAAACACTTTCCAAACCAAAAATCATGATCTAAATGTTTGAAGGATATGGGGCAGGAAACCGTGGGTGATGGATGGGAGAGTGGGGAAGAGCGCTACATCCTAATCTTACATAAGAAGCCACTAATATTTAAATTTTGTATGAGGATCTTCATTAGAGACACAGAAGCAAACCAATGGCACAGCCAAGAGAACTGCCAGCCGCTGCCACTGAAGGTGAAGACCGGAAGGGACCAGAAGGTGGAGAGGATGCAATTTTTTCAGACGTCATCACACTACGACTTCCAAACCGTGTGTGCATGCGCACACTACCTATTACTTGAAATAAAAAAGTACCCAGCACATATAAAATGCTACATATAAAACAAAAACAGATCCCCTAACGATTATGCTGAAGTCCAAAAATCTCCAAAATCCCAAGTTGGGAAGCAAATTCACCTGGAAGGGATCCAACCTTGAACTGATTTGCGGTTTCTTTAGGGTATTCTTTATCTCACTTCACATAACTAGCTGTATATCGCACTGCAGGAACAGTGTGTTTAACCGGGAGGGACCACCCAAAAGCCACTCTAGACCAGACTTCATGCATTTGCACTGTATTATCCACCTAGAATCCCACACTGTCAACTCCAGAACACATCTGCCTCAAAGGGTCTAAATAAGGGTTGCCTGTCCCATTATCTATTTCTACGGGAACAGGTTCCTGTCTGCAATTACATAGAAAAAGAGAAAGGATATATTCAAAACTGATACAGTAGTCACCTCTAGGGAAGAAGTGAAAGGGACTTTAGCAACACCCAGGTTTGCCAATAAACAGTAGCTACAGTAGTAAAGCTCATACTATTATTCAGGTATTCAATGTATTTTGCCAATATTACTGCAGTAGCTTTACTACCAGCTTCACAGAAAGACTGCAAGGCTCCCTAAAAATCTATTTTAAACACAACAGTCGATGGGCCAGGCACGGTGGCTCGTGCCTGTAAGCTTCAGCCTATGAAGTGGCCGGGGCTAGAGGTCGCAGTTCGAGTTCCGCCTGGGGCCCGCAGCGAGACCTAGTTCCAAAAAAACAGCTGGGCATGGTGGCGCGCACCTGTAATCCCAGCTACCTGGGAAGCTGAGGCTGGGGATTGCTTGAGTCTGTGGTACCCCGGGCAACGAGAGCCTGCGGTTCCACGGGCAAAAATAGCGAGACCTAAGCTGGACACAGTGGCTCATGCTTGTAAGCTTCAGCCTATGAAGCGGCAGGGGCTAGGGATCGCGGTTCGAGTCCCGCCTGGGGCCCGTAGCGAGACCTAGTTCCAAAAAATAGCTGGGCGTGGTAGTGCGTGCCTGTAATCCCAGCTATCTGGGAAGCTGAGGCTGGGGATTGCTTGAGTCTGTGGTACCCCGAGCAATGAGAACCTGCGGTTCCACGGGCAAAAATAGCGAGACCTAGTCTCAAAAAAAAAAAAAAAATTAAAAAAAAAACACAACAGCCGAGGTGACGGATCCTTCTATGATGTCAATAACACCACTCCTCTGCGCAAACCATGGCTCCCACCCCCCCACCCCCTAGCCGGAGGGAGAGCGAAAGCCAAGTCCGCACAGATGCTGGTGCCTCAATGCTTCCATGAGTCCAAGAGTCCAAGGCTCCTCTCCTCCCATCACCCCCACCCCCTGCTGCTGCCTGAGTCATAACACCCCACACACAAACACACATGCATCCGCAGGGCTCATTCTCTCTCTCTTGTCTGTTCCCTGCTCTCTGACCACCTGCCCCTGGTATGTAAAATATAGGGTTTACTGTGAGCCCAAACCCTGCCTCCATGTTTCAAGCTTTTACTGAAACTACTCAGTTGGGGGGCCGGGGGGGGGGTTAAAAAAAAAAAAAAAAACTGAAAAGTTTTCTCTTGCTATATTTAAACTTTTAAATGATATATATATATATATATATATATATATATTTTTTTTTTTAATGATATATTGTGAGGTTAAACATGTTACTACAATACCTGTAGCTGCTGAAGATCGTCTTCCTGAATGTTCTGGGACAAATTATAAATCTAGAAAAGAAAAATGCAGATTGGCACCACTCTCACTTTCTTCAGACAAGCCCTCATGAAGCTTAAAAGCACTGAAAGGTTTGCATATAAGAAAATGAGGCTTGTTCAAATACTAGCATTAGTTATCTTTTCAAAATCTATGCAGAGAAGGTTAAAAATCACAAAATTCTTCCTTTAGAGTGTGAAATAAAGTCTTTGTAAGTTTGTACCAAATCTACATTGTCACTTTGGTATAACTGGTGCCATCTCAATTTCCACTTATTTTTCATACTTTTCTTGGAGCATTTTATATATATAAACTACCAAAGTGGGATAATTTAGGCTGCTTCTTAAGCTTCTAAGAGCTGTAGTCTAACAACATGACAGCTCTCCAGCCTTTGGGTCAATTTCTAAGGGACCCCAGTACGCATGTTTATTGAAGCACTATTTATAATTGCAAGGACATGGAAACAGCCCAAATGTCACAAAACAGATGAATAGATGAAAAGATATGGTATATACACAATGGAATATTACTCATCAATTAAAAATGACAAACTGGATAACTCTGAAATAATATTGATGGTACCTAGAAGAAATCATATTAGCAGAAACAAGTCAGAAAGAAAAAGAAAGAAATCAAATGGTCTCATTAATATATGGGACATAGGAAAAACAAACAAAGGCCAAGAAGAAAAGTCAAAGCAAGCTAACAACCAAACTAAAGTACGTAACTTGGGGTGGGGAAGAGCGGGGGAGGGGGAGCAGTCAGGGTGGGGAGTTGGTGGATGAGCCCCAGGGAATACAAAGATGTGAAATATAGATATAAAAAAAAAAATAAAGACTAACATGTGCAAGCCATAAAAAAATTAAATTAAAAAAGAAAAAATAAATACGACAGCTCTCCACAGTCTATGATGACCAAACAAGAACAGAAATTAGGCATGCTACCTTTCCCGTGTTTCCTGGATCCTGTTCCCTAGCCAATGGTTTTACCTGAACAGAACTGGTCATGGTGCTGAGAGCAAAGATGGTAGCACAGTCCTTGACAGTGGACTGGCTGTCAAATGCCCCCTGGGTATCCATCAGAACGACTGCAACCTGAAAAAGTAGAAAAGACAGACAGAATCAGTTGCTGTGAGAAAGGGAGAGATGTCAAGAAGAAACTGAATCGCAAAGGTGACAGTAAATGAAGCTTAGCCTGCGTATGCTCCACCAGTAAGCACACTGCTGCAGGTACCTTGGCTTCCCAAGCCCTTTGCTGGAGTCAAGCATGTGCTCCCACTTGTGAGAGGACATGAAACCAGGGAGAGCAGAGCAACACAGAAGGGGAAAGTCGCTCCACCCACCCAACGGCTCGCCAGATGAGCTCCATGGATGGTTTTGTTGTTGAAAAAGAAATGCAAATCTGAGTGGATTTAGCGCAAACTCCGGAATAACCCAGCGAAGGCGAAACAGACGGCATTCACCTACAAGGCTGTATGGTCCCAGTGCCTGGCTGACAGAAGAAAATCAACACTTATTTCCATCTTTACAAAAGACAGGTGCCCAAGTGACAGCAGGCTCCCTCCACAGAACTCAGCCTCACGAGGCCTCAGGTTTTCCTAGGCCATTCCCATCCTAAAAGTGAGATTGTATGCAAAATGCTAAAAGATTATCTTGTTACTGTAAAACTTCTCAAGTTCATGTATAATGTAACTGAGTCCAAGAGAGGGGATGGGTTTAGCAAGCTTGAACAGATAAGCAAACCTATCAGCAAGTGTCTGGTTCACTACCAAAATGGTGGCAAAAGACAACAAGGAGAAGCTCCATTAAGTCTAAAAAGAGGAATGCCAGAGTCAAAAATCTTCAAAGTCAGGTTCAGCTGGGCGTAGTAGCACGTGCCAGTAATCCTAGTCCTGGGAGGCTGAGGCCAGGGATCGTTTGAGTCTGCGGGATTGGGACTACCCCCGGCTACATAGCGAGACCTAGTCTCAAAAAACAAACAAAAGAAAAGGCAGGTTCATACAACAATGCAAGTGAAAACACTGCACAGCTGACCCTGGAGCTACAAGGGCATTAGGGGCACTGACTACCTCTCCCAACTCAGAGGAAAACCTACGTGGAACCACTGCCTCCCAGAAAACTTAACTATTAAGCTGCTGACTGGAAGCCTCACCAATAACATAAACCAGTCAATTAACGTACGTTGCATGTTATAGGGATTCTAAAATCCAAGCAAGTTAGAGAAGAGAAAATGACTAGGGACATATATTTACGGCACTATATTGTATTGCTCGATAATACAAGTTCTGGGCATCAATTTACGGGAAAATTTGTGTATCCATGGACCTGGCCAGATCCCACCTATGTTGTTCAAGAGTTCTCATTCTCAGAAGTGCAGTTCACTTCATGTGACTTGCATATCAAGTTATTACATTTACGGGTTCATGTCCATCTCTCCAGCCCATAGGGTACCCACTGTGGTAGAATGGGCATCATCTGTGCCACACATGATGGTCAGCTCGGGAGGGATCAAAGATCTGAGAGCAGCAACACAAACCATGGGGCTTCCAGAAGAAAACCTAAGTGCCTCAGGCCCTGGGATTCGACATGGTTCTCTGCACAGGGACATGCGGTATATAAGCAACCAAGAGAGACAAAGTACGCTGAAGCAAAATAAAAACTGTGTGCATCAGAGGGCACTGCCATGAAGGAAAAGGGCATCCAAAGATCAGAAGGAAATATCGACAAAGGCCTCGTATCCAAACTACAAAGGGACACTCAGAATCAGAAAGACAAGCCAACGAAAATATGGATTAGATAATGAACAGACATTTCTCAAAAGAAAAAAAAAAACACTAAAAACAAAAAACCAACAAATGGTTAATAAGTGCATGAAAAAGAGAATCAACACCATTAGTCAAACCTACCACTTCACACCTGGTAGGTAGCCTATAATTAGAAAATGAACAATACCAGGTGTGGCCAGGTGTGGCCAGGTGCGGGAGATGGAGAGGAGCCCGCAGCAGCGCTGGTGAACAGGCCTGCCTGCAGCAGGCAGGCCGGGGCAGCTGCTTTGAGGAGCAGCTTGGCAGCTGATCAGAGGGCTGGACAGGGGTCTGTGGGCCAGAAACTGCACTGAGGCAGATTCCCAAGAGAACAGAAAATGTATTTCAACGCCTCAAACTCAAGAGCAAAAAAGCCCAGTGTTTGAAAATCGGCAAAGGACCTGGGGAGATGTTTCTCCCGAGAACACACACGGGCACCTGAAGAGAAGACGTGCATCGGGCGTTGTCAGGAAAATACAACTCAAAACCACAACCTTCTCACACCTGTGAGGGAGGCTGCTCTCAGAACAGAGATGAGACTTGGAGAAAGGAGAACCAGTCCCACGGCGGGCACATACGTGGTGTGGCAGTTAGGGGGGGAAGTATGGTGACACCTCAAACAATGAAAACTAGAACTCCCTTGTCATTCAGCAGTCTCACGGTCACCTCTGGAGGTGGATCCAGAAAACCGAAATCAGGAAAATTTCAAAAGACCTGCACCTCCACACTCACCACAGCTGTGCTGATAATAGCCACAACGAGAAACAGCATCCACGTCCCCCCACTGATGAAGAAACTGGTATCCACACACCACGGGACACTTCCAGCTCTAAAAGGTAAGGGGGAGCGGGGCGGGTGGTGGGGGATCCCACCACGTGTGACAGTGAGGATGAAGCTGGACGTGAGGAACGTCAGCCCGAGAAGAACCAACGCCGCCCGAGTCCATGGCCGTGAAGGGCCCACACTAGCGAAACTGGAGAAACGGCGACGGTGGGCGCCAGGGCTGGACAGGGGGAGACAGGCTGTATTCAGCAGGTTTCAAGTTTCTGGGATGCCAGACAGATGGGTTCTAGTGACCCTGCGCAGCAGGTGCCCGTGGGAACACCACTAATCTGTGGGCCTCTGAGGAGACCCAAGGTTAAACGCTCTTTCCCCAGTGGAAACAAAGAAACGGCATCTCCAGTACCAACACCTGCACACAGGCTCCTGGCCGCATGGCTCACGGCAGCAGGTCTTCCACGGGCTGAGCGGCTGCGCAGAGCGGGGCCGGCATGCAGTGGGGCAGGGCTCAGCCTGGGCAAGAGGGAGCGTCCAAGCCGCGTGGGCCTGGAGGGGCGGGGCTGGGCTGGGAAACTGGACGGAAAGACCATCCTCCATCTGCAGGAAGCGTCCAGGGGAAGGAGACCACTTGTGGTCAGGCCCTGGAGAAGAGGGGTTGCAGGTGGCGACCCACGGGTGCTGGGTTTCGCGTGGGTAATGAAGAGTCTGGAATGAGATGGTGACACCTGTGCGGCCTGGAGCTGCCACTGCAAACCGCCGCGTCACAGCCTTTCAAAGAAGAGGTCAGCGTGGGAACTACAGCTCAGGAAGAGCTCATCATGCCGCGTCTGCCGGCTAGACAGATGAGGCTCAACAGAGGGAGCCAGGGGAGAGATGCAGGGAAGCCCTCTGAGGATCCCAGCGGCTCACTCGCAGTGGGATGGGGGTCGCTGGGGTGGGGGTGGCGACCCACGCCACTGGCGGAGGGTGAGCCGCCAGGACCGCACCCAAGAACTGTTCGGCAAGAGCGAGAATAAGAGAAACAGGTGCAGCCAGGCACGGCAATGCCACGTCCGGCGGCCTCCTGACACCAGAAAGAGCAGCGCACACGCTGCGGCTAGGCACAGCCCTGGCCTCGGAGAGGTCGGCCCAGCTCTGGCCGCGCTCTTTCAAATACCGGTCAGGAGCCGGCGGGTCAGTTTCTCTCCCCGCTGGATCAAAGACAAGGTCCAGGACACTGCGGTCTGGAGACAGACCCGCGACACTCTCGCGGGGACACTAGCAGGACGCTCACTCTAGCACCGACGGAGACACTGGAGAATTAGGACACGATACGTGTCCACCAGCAGGAAAATGCCAAACACGGCTCACGTTCATCTGCTGCCATATCGTGATTCAGAAAAAATGAACCAGCTACATATTTGATAACTCTTTTCAGTTAAAAAACAAAATGATTTCTCCATTTCTTAAATACTCCCTAAAACTACTCTTAAGTGTTTTAATTTTTTTTTAAAGGTTAGAACACCAAAATGACAGAAAAACCTGGAGTTTTATGAGTCAACTCAGCAAGATAAAATCATGGAAGAATTGTATGTCTATCGGGAATTAAAGAAAAAGCTGGCTCACGGCTAACATTGCAAAACCTTCCTAGATTATTAAGGAGAATATGTCAGATGCCCAAATAATAAACTAAAATAGGTTCATTAGTTTTTTTTTGTTTTTGAGGCTAGGTCTTGCTATGTTGCCTAGGGAACCACAGACTCGTTGCTTGGGTACCCAGGACTCAAGTGATCCCCAGTCTCAGCTTCCCAGGTAGCTGGGATTACAGGCACACGCCACCACGTCCAACTATTTTTTGAGACTAGGTCTTGTTATGTTGCCCCAGGCAGGTCTCGAACCTGTGGACTCAAGTGATTCCCAGTTTCAGCCTCCCATCCTAGGCTAGGATTAAAGCCGTGCACCACCGTGGCCAGCTCGTAGGTTCATCAATTCAATGCAGAGGGATCATACTGTCAAAAATAATTATTCCTGCCAGGCACGGTGGCTCGTGCCTGTAAGCTTCAGCCTATGAAGCAGCAGGGGCTAAGGATAGTGGTTCGAGTCCCACCTGGGGCCCGTAGCGAGACCTACTTCCAAAAAAATAGCTGGGCGTGGTGGCGCGCTCCTGTCATCCCAGCTACCTGGGAAGCTGAGGCTGGGGATTGCTTGAGTCTGTGGTACCCCGGGCAAAATAGCAAGACCTAGTCTCAAAAAAAAAAAAAAAAAACCAAACCGAAATAAAAAACCAGAAATATGGACACCAAAAAACAAAAGCACAGTTACCCATAGTGGGTAAATATGTAGCTCATTTTTAATTATTTACATATAAAAGCTTACCAAGAGCTTTAACTGTTTAAGCAAAAATAGAAACAATATTTCTAAAATGTGACAATACCACACAAGCTGGAAGAGGAGAAATGGAATGTCAATTCTACCTCAACCGTCATTAAAAATTAAAAAGCTGGATAAAACACTGAAACATCCTTCCATGTCAAGTTTCTAATGTTATATTTCAACGTTATATTTCTCATGCTATATTTCAAAAGTTTCTAATGTTATAGTTCAAAATGACCTTATTTTTCCACGTTCTCTTCAAAGAAGTGTGATTCTCTCCCTGTTTCTCTGCATTTTTATGTGTACCTCTGCATTAAAAAATGTTTCCCAAAATATCTTTCTCCTGACACCCTTCTTAAAAAAAAAAAAAAAATAGAAACAAAGAATAAGGAAATATATAAGGAAAAATCAAAAGATGTGAAAATCCAGAACTGTGCATCAACTCCTTAGCTCCCCAAACACTGAAAAGCAGCACTTATGGAAAGGCTGAACGGGAAGCGCCTGAAGGGTGGCCTGAAACTCTAAGTCCCAGAAAGATAAGCTTGAGGCTCAGGCAGCTCGAAGGCACGTTGGGAGGATGGGACTGAAAATACAGGGAACGGGAGACAGTCTGTGTAAGAGATGATGATGCCCCCAAAGCCCTCTTCTGCTTTAGGGACAGGCGACATGTCCCGCTTAACCCTCAGAAAGACATCTGGAGAGAGGCTAGGGTGAGATAGGCTGACGCTGACAGGCTGACAGCAGGGGACAGTGACTGCTCCCCCTGAATTGTGAGCCCCCCCTTCTCTGCTCAGCTTCTAGGACAATGGCAGCAGGTCCAAGTCACCAAATGAACAGGAAAGAGCAAGGAGCACCCCAACAGTGGCGAGCACTAGGCCTCGGGAAGCAAGAAGGGCAAAGGGAGGGCCAGGGCACTGGACAGCTGCTCGCTGTCAGGAGCCCCAGAGTGCAGCAAGCTCGAGTCACGCTTGTGTTTCAATCAAGTCTCCGTGCCATTTTGCTAACAATCGTTTCTAAGCTGGACAATGACGACCGCTCTCAGCGAGCTGCTCCTGCGCTGGCCTGCAGGCCGCTCCTCCTTACCTTCTTCCCGCCTGGCTTCTCCACCGTGAACACCTCACTCCAGATCTGGATCCCAGTGGTCTCCGGGTCGGAGCCCCCTCGCCAGGAAAACCCCGTCAATGGATCTTCTGGGTCACCCAACCAGTTTGCATGCCCACCTTCCTTCTAGCAGAGAAATAACAAAGTACGTCTTGGACTGTGAGTTACTTTACACATCAAGGGTAATGTGAGCTTATTTTTGCTCTTCTGGATACAAAATGAGAGAATTCTACCTCACCTGGGAATACAAGTACCGCAGCATGAAGTCCAGAAGGAAGGACTTGCCCTTTCGGAAGGCACCGGCCACAGACACCACAACCACATCGAGGTCCCGGATGTGGTCCTGCAGCAGGATGCTGGCCAAGGCTTTCTCGTCCAGCTCAAAGGAGTGCTGGTCTTTCTGGACCACCACCACCTGCACTGGGCCAGGCTTCCCGCTCTCCATGGCATCACCTGTGTTACCACAGAGACAACGGTGAGGCTCGAGGACCTTCCTAGACATGTTTTTGTGGACAGGGGACAGGGCAGGCGGCAGCACCCACCACAAAAGTGGAAAACTGAGAGGTTTATTTTGCTTTTTGGTCTATTAAAAGGCACCATTAGTGAGAATGTAAACCACAGGCTGGGAGGAAATACAACACCCACATCCAAAGAACACAGAGCCAGAATCCATACAGAAGTCAAGAAATGACAAATGCTTCTTATTTCAAATAGAGTAATGGGTTTACTGCAGCACTATTTATAATTGCAAGGACATGGAAGCAACCTAAATGCCCCCAAACAGATGACTGATAAAAAAATGTGGTATATATACATGATGGAGTATTACTCATCAATTAAAAATGACAAATTTGATGATTTTATGATAACATGGATGTACTTAGAGGAAATTGTATTAGCAGAAACAAGTCAAAAAAGAAAAAGACAGAAACCAAATGGTTCCACTAATATATGGGATATAGTGAAAA
>PVHY01010566.1:35581-51593 GCA_004024945.1 Uropsilus gracilis
ATCCCAGCTACCTGGGAAGCTGAGGCTGGGGAGTGCCTGAGTCTGTGGTACCCTGGGCAACGAGAGCCTGCGGTTCCACAGGCAAAAATAGTGAGACCTAGTCTCAAAAAAAAAAAGAAAAAGAAAAAGAGACATGCTGCTGCTGGCCCACTAGGCCGGACGGGATTCAAGGACGGACAGTATCCGCTGTTGGAGCTGATCTGGTGCAAGCAGAATTCTCATGATGGCGGCCATCACCGGGGAAAGCGACTGGCAGCATCCAAGATAACTGTACATGCTGCACCTCCACTTGCAGGTGCACACCGCAGAGAAACAAGTGCTTATGCCCCACCAATGGCCCGGATGTACCAGAAGAGTCACACCAGGTTAACTCCAAACAGTCCCAAACTGCAGTGGCCCAAATTCCGCCAGAATGAGAAGGGGTGCCTCCCCACTAAGCCTTTCACCTACATTCTTTTACTTAATCCCTGAAACAACCCTAGGAGGTAAATAATACCTCCCCACTGTAAAAATGAGGAAATTGCTTAGGACTGACTTACGAAAGTAAAGCACCTTACCCAACAGGTCCTGGAGGAAAGCTTGAGAAGCTCTCCAGCCAGCTACGCACTACAGAGCACCCTTAACAAGCGAGTCCCAGAGCTGGAGGCCACTGAGTCTACTACGGGTCACCACCACAGGTGAGCTTGCCGTATCCCCACCAGAGCTGAAAGCACAAAGTTACTCTCCAAAACTCAGAGTCACTTGGGAGTTACAGATTCATGGAAAGCGCTGGGCACGGTGGCTCATGCCTGTAAGCTTCAGCCTATGAAGCGGCTGGGGCTAGGGATCGCGGTTCGAGTCCCGCTGGGGGCAACACAGCAAGACTTAGTCCCAAAAAATAGCTGGGTGGGGTGGCACGCCCCTGTAATCCCAGCTAGCTGGGAAGCTGAGGATGGGGATTGCTTGAGTCTATGGTACCCTGGGCAACATGAGCCTGCGGTTCCATGGGCAAAAATAGCAAGACCTAGTCGGGCACCGTGGCTCATGCCTGTAAGCTTTAGCCTATGAAGCAGCCGGAGCTAGAGATCGTGGTTCAAGTCTCGTGGGGGCCCACAGCGAGACCTAGTTCCAAAAAAAAAAAAAAGCTGGGCGTGGTGGTGTGCCTGTAATCCCAGCTACCTGGGAAGCTGAGGTTGGGAATTGTTTGAGTTTGTGGTATCCCAGGCAACGAGAGCCTGCGGTTCCCACAGGCAAAAATAGCGAGACTTAGTCTCAAAAAAAAAAAAAAAGATTTATGGAAAGCTCACCCAAAGCTACTAGCAGGGCCAGGAGAAGGCGGCCAGAGCACTATTTCCTGAGTGAAAGTACCCCCCGCTGTGTCATAGGAGATGTTTCAGGGACTTAAAAGGACTTTGTGTGACATTCATACTTATATATTCTATCATTAGGAAACACCAAATTTAGATTTTGGTGGACTGTTACTCAGAAGCAGGCTATATTTAAAAAGAGAATTCAAAAAAAAAAAGTAGCCGGGCACAATGGCTCATGCCTGTAAGCTTCAGCCTATGAAGCGGCTGGGGCCTAGGGATCACGGTTCGAGTCCCGCCTCGCCTGGGGCCCGTAGCGAGATCTAGTTCCAAAAAAATAGCTGGGCGTGGTGGTGCACGCCTGTAATCCCAGCTACCTGGGAAGCTGAGACTGGGGATGGCTTGAGTCCGTGGTACCCCAGGCAATGAGAGCCTGGGGTTCCACGGGCAAAAATAGCGAGACCTAGTCTCAAAAAATAAAATAAAATAATAAAAAAGTGAATTAATTTAAAGTAAATGAGAGGACAACTGCTCAGATGGCACAGGACAGGCAGGCAGAGAAGACCCAAAACCACAAACTCGGTTTGCCCCCAATGGCCTCCACCTAGGAAGGGATGTAGGCCTGCATCACAGCAGGGAAGCAGAGGGAACAGCATCCCGCCAGCCTGGCCCCTCGGGCCTGCACAGGCACCGTCTCAGGGAGCAAGGACCCCACACTAGTTGGTTAACGATTTCCTTTCTTTTGCAGACCACTGGAAAACTAGTCATAGATACAGATTCAAAGCCGGGAGTGGTGGCGCGCGCCTGTAATCCAAGCGCTAGGAGGCAAGAGGCTGGGATCATTTGAGTTCATGGGTTCGGGACTACCTCTGGCAACATACTGAGATCTGGTCCCGAAAAAGCAGCCGGGTACAGTGGCAGGTGCCTGTAATCTCAGCTACCTGGGAAGCTAGGGATCGCTTGAGTCTGCGGGATCGGGACTACCCTGGGCAACACAGCAAGACCTAGTCTAAATAAATAAATAAATAAAGAGTCAATGGCCTGCTGTCATTGTAACCAGAGGACACTAATACTTTCTTTCCCATAGTTGCCCAGGTGAAAAGGAAACCTTTCTGTGAATGATGGCCTAGGGTTCTTGTTGCCCAACAGCAGGTGAATCCAGGACCTAAAGTCACTGGCACAAAAGAACTAAGGAGAACGATTATTCAGACTTTAGGAGTAAACCAGGGTTGAGGGCTGTGCAGTACTCAGAGCAGCACCAAGAGCCCCAAGATAGCTGTTTATTCCCCCAGTGTCTGTCCCCACCCCTACGCTGATGGATTTTGGGCTGGGCATTTATACATGCCCAAAGAAACACATTTGCAACTCAATCTTTCAGCTAGTGACAGGAAATGATATGACGACTTCAGGTCAGGCCTCCCTCTCCTGCAAGTGGGAGCAGGGGTGAGTCATCCTGCACCAGGCAAAGGAAGGTAACACCCTATGGGAACCACATGGGTAAGAGGGCCAAGGGCTGCGTGCCAACAGGATGTTGAGCTGCTTCATTTTTATGTAAAGAAGAATAAATGTCTAACTTTCTAAAATCATTTCTTCAGAGGCTCTATCAGATACAGCCACACTTAGCAACCAACAGTCAGCCAGGACTTCACCATTACAGTCAGACACCAGCTCCCCATCCAGTCACTTCCCAGAATGCCCAAGTTCTGGGAAGGTACTGACACACAGGAGGCACACAACCGGTACTTGTGAGAAGAGTGGCTGGCAAGGACTGTGGGAGGGTCAGGTTATCACCACAAGGGTCCAAGCGGGCTGCTCCGAGCAATGGGCAGGGAAGATGGGCTACAGCAGACTGAAATAACCCAACGACCAAAATGGATCCAATCCACACAAGGACTTACACCCAAAAGAAGTGAAAGGCAGCTGAGGACAGCCTGGGGCGCAGGGGACAGAGCTTGGCGGTCTCGAACACTCACACTGAGGGAGCAGGAATGACCTTGTATCCCCTTTCACCACAGCAGACTGGAAGGAATGGGTTGGAGAAAAAAAATCTCATTCCTTTGGTCTGGGTCCATTTTTTTTTTTTTTTTTTTTTTTTTTTTTTTTGAGACTAGGTGTCGCTATTTTTGCCTGTGGAACCGCAGGCTCTCGTTGCCCGGGGTACCACGGACTCAAGCCATCCCCAGCCTCAGCTTCCCAGGTAGCTGGGATTACAGGCGTGCGCCACCATGCCCAGCTGTTTTTTTTTGGAACCAGGTCTCACTATGGGCCCCAGGCGGGACTCGAACCGCGATCCCTGGCCCCAGCCGCTTCATAGGCTGAAGCTTACAAGCACGAGCCACCGTGCCCGGCCTTTGGTCTGGGTCCATTTAAGGAAAAAATCCGTTGGGGACCCTTTTCCTTCCATCTGAACTGTCCACACCACCACCAATTCAGACTCAACAAACAGCTGCTCACTTTTCACTGTACCTAAGACAGTGAAAGACAACAGGACTGACTGTATTGTTGATTTTCCAGGCAAAATCTCTATTTCTACTCAAGCTTTCCTGTCGGATAAGCGTCCTTCTCTAACCTCACTTCTCAGACTACCCAGCCCCTCAGGTCCCTTCATCAAAGCCTCCGGGCCCGCTCCCTCCCAAGTGTTCTAGTTCAGGCACTCCTCCAAGCAGCCACGCCCCTGGGCTGCTCCCGTGATGTCCCCGCACTCTCAGGTCTGAACCCCCTCACTACCTACACAGTCATACAGGCGATACCTGCCTGCATGCCGTCACCTGAGCTCCAAGTTCCATTTGCGAACTGAACTCGAAGGTACAATCTCCAAACCCAAGGTCACAGCCTTTCCCACTCTGCCCCACTGCCATGTTTCCTCTCCATTCCTTGTTGCTTCACCCTCCCAGGCCAATTTATTCCCAGTGGTCCTTTGACCGGAAGGAAGTCAGAGACAGGACCTGTCCAGCCTCGACTCCCAAATTCCAAACGGCCAACCTCTTCAACCCTCCGCCCCCACGTCTGAAGGGCCGCCTCCCTTACTCACACTCCAGTAATCACCCACACCCACCCTATCTGGTGTCCCAGCCCTCCTCTCAGGCCTATAACCACACAGGTACAGTGAAGAGAGAACCGCCCTGCAGTGCAGACCAGGCAGGGCCTGGGTCCTCACTCTCTCCCCTCTAGAATGCAAGCGCCCAGGGCAGGTCTGTTCAATCTTGTGTCCTTCAGGAAGCCAGGAACAGAGCTCTGCGCATGGCAGGTATCCAAGCGATGTCTGGACTACATGAACTCTCCCACTTAGCCCAATGTGGCAATGGATATAAACGATGTGGCTCCGTTTATTTTTAAATTTAATACCCAGCCCGGCCGGGCACGGTGGAGCAGGCCTGTAAGCGGCAGCCTAGGAAGCCACGACGGGGACCAGAGAGCATGGTTTGAGTCCCGCTCAGGGCAATGTAGCAAGACCTGGTTCCAAAAAATTAGCTGGGCGTGGTGGCGCGCGCCTGTCATCCCAGCTACCTGGGAAGCTGAGGCTGGGGATTGCTTGAGTCTGTGGTACCCCGGACAACGCGGGCCTGTGGTTCCACCAGCAAAAAATAGCAAGACCTAGTCTTTAAAAAAAAAAAGTAATACCCAGCTCAAGGAACAGTGTCCACACACATTTAGGACTGATTATGGATCCACTTTCTTACTTCGACTAAAATCCTCGGCTACGCTACTACTCTACTCACTACAAGGCTGTCCTACTGTGACGAGGGTGGAGCGACCAGATTGGGAAGTAGGGAAAATGTCACGTTCGGCACAGAGTGCAACACGGCACAATGGGTTTCCCCGCACTGTGAGCACAACGTCCAACGGTACAGGCAAAGCACCTCAATAAAAATCCGCTCTTTCCTTCTGTCCCCCCCACCCCAATCTGCTGCCCTCCGCTGCCAAACTCCTTCATGCTAACTCTCTACCCACTTGCTCTCTGGATACTCCTAACGACCTTGCGACCCGACTTTCTTCTCAACCTGCTCAATTCTTCTCTGGTTTATCTATGACCTCATGTGCCAAGTCCAGCAGCCACCTTCTTACCTCATTCAAGAACATCACCGGGTGGCCGGGCACGGTGGCTCGTGCCTGTAAGCTTCAGCCTATGAAGCGGCCGGGGCTAGGAATCGCAGTTCAAGTCCCACCTGGGGCCTGTAGCAAGACCAAGTTCCAAAAAAATAGCTGGGCGTGGTGGTGCGCGCCTGTAATCCCAGCTACCTGGGAAGCTGAGGCTGGGAATGGCTTGAGTCCGTGGTACCCCGGGCAATGAGAGCCTGCGGTTCCATGGGCAAAAATAGTGAGACCTAGTCTCAAAAAAAAAAAAGAACCTCACTGGGAGAAAATACAACTGCCACTCATTTCTAAAACTTCTTCAAGCTTTGCGATCATCTTAAAACCTCTTCACCACGTCCTTTCACTTTCTCTTTCTTCCAGCCTCCTGCAGACGGAGCCAGGGCTCCGCTTCTGTCTCAGTCTCCTGGCTCTCACTCACCTCCACAAGGAGTCTCCATTCTTATCACTCCACCACAAGCTCTCTAGGTAATACAACTTTAATCTTTTCCAAAGTGTAATCAGACTCAAATGCAGAAGCGCCTAAGGGTCAGATTCACCTATTGTTCCACCTTCACCTCAACTCTGCAGTGATATGTAGAAATATCTGGGCCTAAGAGTCAGAAGACAAGTTCCAATTCCAGTTCCACCACCCACAACCTGGGCATGCTGGACATGGCGTCTTCAGCTCGATAGGACAGCAAGTCCAGGGCTGAGCATCTGGCAAAGCCTCTGTGCTAACCTGGGTCAGCCTACGTTCCGCATCATCAAAATGACCCTCTTGTGTTTGGCCATTATGTGCTCGCAGTGACAGCCCTGCTCTCAAACCGCCTCAGCCCATCGCCCCTGACTAACTTCTTGCAGGCAGCAGAGCAGAGTCCCAGCATTTCTTACTTCTGTACTGTAATTCTGCTTTTGGCAACGGCCGTTAGCTGCTCAGGCAGCACGTAGAAGAGAAAGACCTCCCCACAATCAGAAAAGACCTGAGCTCTGGGCCCAGGTCACATGTCTGCAGCGGCGCAGGTGACCTGGCTTCTCAGCATCTCCAGATCCCCTACAAAACTATGCAGTCACACAAAGCTGTTTCCTAGCTCCAAAATCAACGACTCTTGAATTGAAAATTTCCCACACATCCTAAACTAGCCAGACTTGCTAGTCAGCTGCTCCATCCCATGACTCCACTGAAAGCGTACAGGTCTGATGAAGAACAGACAAAAATTCATGATGATAAAAGCATTAGAGCAACTTGCTCCTTAAGGATCCACACAACACGCTGGCGGGTGAGGGGGGAAGGGCTCCTCCTAATTATGATAAAACTTTCCCATTCTCAGGAATCTTCTTAAACTCTGGAGCTCAAATCTCCAGGGATAGTACTAGAAAAACCTTTCAGATGCAAACTTAGATGCATTCTCCTTTAGCAAAGCAATCATTCCCCAAAGTTTAAATATGCCTGCTAAGACAACAACAGCTAATGGCCAATGTTCCCATATACAAGCCAGGTGTGGTGGTGTGCACCTGTAGTCCAAGAGCTAGGAGGCAAGAGGCCTGAGATTGCTTGAGTTTGCGGGTTCGAGACTACCCTGGGCAACACAGTGAGACCTTATCTTGAAAAAGCAGCCAGGCACAGTGGTGCATGCCTGTAATCCCAGCAAACTTGGGAGGCTGAGGCTGGGGATCGACTGAGTTGGAGGGATCCTGGGCAACATAGAGAGACCTACTCTCAAAAATACATAAATAAATAGATAATGTTCCTGTATACGAACAATTAATTCTGTATAACATTCACTTCCATGAATGATAGATGTGACCGTTCTGCATATGGACAGAGACAAGGGCAGACCACAGTCACATCTGTCATTCACACTCATGTAAATGAACTTAAATCCAATGTTTCCCCCCCAAAAAAAGTGAGTGGTTAGAAACACTGATTATTATAACAAAGAACTTGTGGTAAAACTGTACCATCACTTCAAGTACACGGAAACTGCAAAAAGTACTTGGGTAATTAACAAGAGTTTGTGAGTTACAACCTTTCTTATAATTAAAATAAGGTTAACCTTTACTTTTGCTACAGCAAACCTTAATCAAAACAACCAAAAGGCTTAAATGTCCTTTCAAATAATCTCTGTAATAACTGACTTCAACCAACAAATTCTGCTCTAAAATGATTAAGACAACCACCCGGGATGACCAAATTGAAAAAAACTGAGGGGTGAAATGATGATAGAGCTGAAGAGATCTGTGCAATAAGAACACTCTTCCTAGAATGAGTTTTTAAAAACCTTTAAAAAAAACTGCACAGGCTGAATCAAAGCAGATACAATTTTACTGAAACATAAGAAGCCCTTTCAGTCCTATGGAAAACATAAATCGAAGACGCTCCATCAGGAAAAAAAGTTTAAATGTCCCTGAAATATTTGAGATTTTTTTGATTAAACCAGTTTGTCAGAAGCAGTTACAGGGCCGGGCACGGTGGCTCATGTCTGTAAGCTTCAGCCTATGAAGCGGCCAGGGCTAGGGATCGCGGTTCGAGTCCTGCCTGGGGCCCGCAGCGAGACCTAGTTCCAAAACAAATAGCTGGGCGTGGTGGCATGTGCCTGTAATCCCAGCTACCTGGGAAGCTGAGAGGCTGGGGATGGCTTGAGTCTGTGGTACTCTGGGCAACGAGGGCCTGTGGTTCCACGGGCAAAAATAGCGAGACCTAGTCTCCGAGAAAAAAAAAAAAAAAAAAGCAGTTACAATTGCTACTTCAGGAAACCCATCCTTTCTCAAGTACTTTCCCTAATACTGGAGTTTTGGGGACCTCCCATGCAGCCCCCCTTTGAGACCCCAAACATTGTTAAACTCCATGGTGGCAAAACCACCCTGGATGATGAACCACTGGCACAAAGTCAGCCTCAGCACTTGTCCTTACTGTGCAGCGTTGCTGAGAGCAAATTCAAGTCACAGAAACACTTCACTTGAGAGAATGAGTCAGGATAAAGCTATGACCTGAGGTTTCCACTCGCCTTGGACACACCGCATTTCTCCACAGGGTAAAGCAACACACCCAAAACCAGATATGGACCATTTTCTTCTGCTCTGTTGGTGGTCTCAGAGGTTCCCGACTCAGACCAGAGAAAACAGATCAGCATCTTCCAGGTAAGCCTTAGAAACCCTGGAGCGGCTGGGTGTGGCTCCTTCTTGATGGTGGGGGCTGTGTTTCTAAACACTGTTCAATCTTAAGGTATTAAATATGCAGGTAGCTACACATATGTTTTCAAGGTTGTTTCAGCAAAAAATACTACTTAAACCCAACTAAACAGATAACTATGGGGAAATTTCTATTCTAATTAAAGGAAGCTTTTTCTGACTTCATCTATTGTCAAAAATCTGTACTTTAGCACAGAATGCTAAGCAAAACCACACTTTGTCAACTAAGAATTTTGTCATGCTTCATGATTTGTGAAAATTAATTATGACTAAACAGTACCGAAGATTCAGAAGTGCAAAGACCAGACTAAATCTGAAAATAATGCCAAGTTATATACTGCAAGGGGGTGAGAAGAATCTTTTTAATAGAATGAGTTCAATATTATCTTGAGTTTTCCCTAAAATAAAAACACCAAAATCAATTTGGTTAGGTTTTACTTTCTGTGTTGCAGTTACTTAAAGCTGCAACTTTAATTAATGAAGATTAGCAATATTTAATTTGGATTAAATAACCTGACATTAAAAAGAAAAAGCTTAGCAACTCTTTTGCCTGTTAGTTGCCTACCTGCAGTAAAGTTTCCTAATTTGTAGCACACTATAGCTGTGAAATATATTTAGCATGTTCTAATAACAATGAATATGCACGCCAAGAAAAAGCATTTTTTAGAAATTTATACAGAAGAGCAACTTCTCAAAACACTATTACCAATTATACTTCCTATAATGTAACAAATAAACTCAAATGTAAGCAAACACCTTCAGTTAAACTTGTCAGTAAGCAAATTAGTTACTTAGGTCTTTTTAACTGTTGCCTGATGCCAGGATGAATTAAATCAGAATTTGAGACTCAATCACAGGCAGGTGCAAGAAACAAAGCTGTAAAGTAAGTAGGTTTTTTCCCCCCCTTTAAACAAGCGTTCCTTTTTTCCATTAGTGTTTTTTAGATAAGTGCGCCTAGAATCTCAAAAATAACTTGGGAAAACATTTTAAAATTCAGACTCAAAGATATAGTTATCTGAACAGTTTTTCGATTCGAAACAAAGGCCCTTACATTTTTTAACAGGCATGCTTAGTTTTCTAAAGCAGTTCTCACACAAGTTCACACAAGGGCCGGTTCCCTATGATACTTCCAGGATATCCTTTAAAAGAATATGTGACCAAACTTAGTAACACTGGGGACCGAATGAGGTAAAGATTTTGTATTTCTTGCTGCTTACAATTCTATTATTTCATTTTAAATAACGAATGAGCATATCCTTTATTCTATGATGAATACCCCCAAAAAGAAAAACGTTATGTCCTGCACCATAAAAAGCCAATTTTTGGAAAGCATTCAAAACAAGTCCCATTTAACGAAATGAAGGAAAAGTATGCCAGTACCCGTCATCACCTTTATGCTCTATTGCTATTTTTCTCAATGTCATGATTACTCCAATGAGATTACAGGCCTGGCTTCATTCTCAGAGCTCCTTTGCATGCATGCACACACACACACGCTGCCCTCGGCCGGTACTAGTGCAGCAACAGCACTTTCCAGACTACAGGCTACCTTCCGAGCTGACTGAAAAGCAGCACTAGTTTGAATTTCAGCTCACTGCTTGCCCCGTACTTGCCACTGATTGGAACTAGGTAACTTGGCGTCTCCAATCTGCTTCCTCCTACACCAAAATAAAACGTAATCCGTTAACTTTCCCGGCCTTTCACACAACATGCCACCTCATTCGCTATTCACACTTGAGGACAGGAATGTATCGAGTCTTCAAACAAAGGTTTTGGTGTTTGCTTTTTGTCTTTAGATTTCGCAAAGGGGCATTTCTGGCAGCTTCAACGGGGCACACATTAAACGAGCCTCACGTCAGCGAAAGGGACAGATGGAGACATTTCGCAGATGTACGGTGACTCAGTTTGGTTTTGACTTGATACTTATACTACTTTTTAGATCTTCAGGGGACGAAAACCATCCAGTTCCACACGTCGCTTAAAATATATATATACAAAAATATACATATATACATAAACACAAAAAAGCAACCTAGGTTACATCCTCTCTCCTCGATGGAGACGAGCGTGCGTGAAAACCAACTTTCCAACGCCTTTGGCTGGCAGAGCCGCCAGGCAGCGTATAAAGCTTCGTGCAAATCATCTTCCAAGTGTCGGGCGCTTAGCCCCAGGCTCGACAACGACGCGCTCCCTTCCCGCGCCCTCAGCCCCTCGGCCCGCGGCCTGGTCCGGTTCGGTTCGGTCCGGTCCGGTGGGGCCGCAGCGTGTGGGGCCCGAGCCGAGAGCCCGCCTGCGAGCAGCCGGCGCCGGCCGAGCCCGCGGGCCGAAGGGTGCCGGAGAGGCGAGCGCGGCCGCACCCCGGGGCGCAAGGGCGGCGGCCCGGGCGATCTCCGCGGAGCTACAGCCGGAGGGTGTGGGGTGGCCGCGGCGGGTCCAGGGGGAAGGGGCGCCTCACCTGCTCCTCCCGAGGGCGCCGCTACCGCTCGCTGAGGGGACAACATGGAGCCTCCGCCTTCAGCAGAAGCAGCAGGGCGCAGAGAGGGGCGGGCAGGGGCGGGAACGACCAGGCCCCGGAGGCGGGCCACGGGCGGGGCCCGAGCTCCAGAAGAAACGAAAGGGGAGGCGGGGCGCGCAGAGCCGCCCGGCACCGAGCCCCGGGCGCGTCGGCCAGGCCGTCGGCGGCCTGAACCGCGGCCGGCGTTGGGCGGCCAGGGCGGGAAAGCGCACGCGGCCGACTCCCGCCAGCGCCCGAGACAAGTGCGCGTGCGCGGGGGCGAGGCGCGCCGGCTACCCGGGCTGGGCCCGGGGGACGACGGTCCTTTGGGAAATGGAGTCCCAGGCGCTCCCGGCTCCCCGGCCTGTGAGGCCGATTCTGAGCCTTCATCCGGGGCTGGAAGGAAGCGGAAAAGAGGCCCGCGGTTCGGCGCGTCTCTCGGGCCACGGAACTATAACTCCCAGCAGGCTGTGCAGGGCGGAGCCCGGGGTAGGGGCGGGCGAGCCCCAGCTGGCGCACCCACAACTGAACTACAACTCCCAGCATGCCGTGCGGAGAGAAGGCGGGGGCGCCGGGAAGGGTAACGCCCAACGTGGAGGCCAGGCCGTGGCTGGAGGCCATAAAACAACCGGCCTCTGACCCGCCCGGCCCTCGCTGACAGAGCTTGTTTAAGGTTGGCAGAGGCTATGGGTGGTCGGCGCTCTGCCAGGACCAAAGGGAGGGCTCAGTCACGGGGAACGTGAGAGTCACTTGGTTTTTGTTTTGGGGTTTTTTTGTTTTTGTTTTTGTTTTTAGCTATTTTGATTGCCTTAGCACCACCCGGAGTTTTTCACCCTTATATTCCTGCCCCTGGCCGAGTCTGACCATGGTGTACAGTCGCCACTGTCTCAAGCCTCAACTTGAGTGAAACCCCTTCCATAGGCCTGTCCAGCCATGGCCTCAGGTATACAGGAGCTGGCTTTGAAGCTGGTTTTTGCAGGCACACTCGTGCTTTATCTGGATGGCAGAGCAACACAAATCAGAGTTTCCTAGGCCGGGCACGGTGGCTCGTGCTTGTAAGCTTCAGCCTATGAAGCGGCCGGGGCCAGGGATCGCGGTTCGAGTCCCGCCTGGGGCCCGTAGTGAGACCTGGTTCCAAAAAAAAAAAAAAAACAGCTGGGCGTGGTGGCGCACACCTGTAATCCCAGCTACCTGGGAAGCTGAGGCTGGGGATGGCTTGAGTCCGTGGTACCCCGGGCAACGAGAGCCTGCGGTTCCACAGGCAAAAATAGCGACACCTAGTCTCAAAAAAAAAAAAAAAAAAATCAGAGTTTCCTGGAAATGCGTGTATTCACACTTCACACGTGGCGAGAAAACGTCTGTTGCCACACACGAAGAATATTGAAGGTTCTGGAATTTGTTGGGGAAGGGGAAATACCCTGAAGGAGGGTGACCCGTATCTGTTGAAGCCTGTGGGAAGTAAATGGCCGTACCACCACCTCCTCTTGGCATCACTGTTCCCTCATGCATTAAGCTCACTTTATTGTTCCTTTAATACTAAGTACCTAACTCTTGCTTTGGGGAAAATCAAAATTAGTTCATTTCCTTCTGTATCCGCCTTGGCTAGTGTAACCTTCCCAGAACCTCTTTCCAGCGACCTCTAGGCCCTGCTAAGATTTGAGCTATTTTTCACTTTGCAAATAATTAGGCCAGAGGTGAAGAGGTAAAGATAATTTTACCTTATCTTTATTTATTTATTTGTTTGTTTGTTTTTTGAGACTAGGTCTAGCTATGTTGTGCCCCGGGTAATCAAGATCCTGCGGACTCAAGCAATCCCCAGCCTCAGCCTCCCAGGTAGCTGGGATTACAGGCACCCACCACCGTGCCCGGCTGCTTTTTCGAGACCAGGTCTCACTATGTTGCCCGGAATAGTCTCAAACCCACGAACTCAAGGGCTCCCTGGCCTCTTGCCTCCCAGTGCTTGGATTACAGGCGCATACCACCACACCAGGCACTAATTTTGCCTTCTCTTAACTAAAGAGCCTGTTTTGAATTTTTTTTTTTTTTTGAGACTTGGTCTCGCTACCTTTGCCTTTGGAACCTCAGGCTCACGTTGCCCAGGGTACCACGGACTCAAGCAATCCCCAGCCTCAGCTTCCCAAGTAGCTGGGATTACAGGCACATGCCACCACGCCCAGCTATATTTTTTTGGGACTAGGTCTCGCTACATGCCTCCAGCGGGACTCGAACTGCAATCCCTGGCCCTGGCTGTGGCTTCCTAGGCTGCTGCTTACAGGCATGCGCCACCATGCCCGGCCTGTTTTGATTTCATTTCCCCTTCCCCTTCTAATTCCCATCCCTCTATCCTCCACTCCCCAACTCTCAAGGCTATTTAAGTATTTCTTTTTTAATGTATTTTTAAAATAAATTTATATATAAACTTCACATCTTTGTAATCCCAGGGATTCACATACACACACACACACACACACTAAGTACCCTCCTTTAGATGTTTTAAGAGGGAGAGTAGATTTAAATCCTGCTTGGGGCATGGAGAAAAGATATGCACCTCAGAGTTACTGGGGTTTCACACTGGGCATGGGAAGGCAGGTCCTACAGGACATGACACAAATGTAGAGTATTAGGTGCAAGCTCGGGCAGGGAGAGGAGGAGCCAAAGGCCAATAGCTCATCACTCTTACAACACTCAGTGTATGAGTTGAAAATTGTGGGCCCCTTCCAGAGCTGGATGGAGGAGTTCAAGAAAAAAGTTAAAATTGTGCAGTCGTTATTTTCTATCCCTCTTCCTACATTATAATTCTCCATAAGACTGCTTACCATCAACTTGTTTTACTCTTTTTTTTTTTTTTTTTTTTTTTTTTTTTTTTTTTTTTTTTTTTGGTCTCCACTGTAATATAAGTTTCAAACGGACAGGCACTTTTGTCTGTTTTTGTTCACTGCAATATCCCCAAGTGCTTCAAACTGTGCCAAAAAAGGTAGATGTTACATTTAACCCTGTTTGCTCACTTTCTTGTTCCTTCAAGATTGAGTACCTAACTTCTACATTTGAACAAAATTCCCTGTTCTATTTTAAGAGTTCCCAAGAGAGTGCTACTGAAATCTGCCCTGTCAGGAAATGATGAGCAAGTACTGATGTTACATTTGTCTTGATGTAACATCAAGGTGAATGTCAGTATATCAACCTTCCCCATAACTTGTTGAAGCATTTGACATTTGGAAACAGTACAAATTATAAGTAGGCATTAGGATTAGTCACAGTTTTAGGAAAAAAACCTGCTAAATAAGTGAAAAAATACATGGGGTTTTTTTTGGTTCTAGTTATTTCCCTCTCAAATATCCAAAGTCATCAAAATAATGAACATCCAAACTACTAAATAGTAATGACACTGATTATAATCTGCCTTCAGCCATCTCACTAAAAATTGAGTCACGGGATAAAATCAGGCTGACTTCCCTTTGTCATTTTCTGGAAGTAGGCAACAAATGTATGGACAAGTTTAAGTAGTTCAGATACTGGCTTTGGGATCAAATTGATCTGTCTTTGAATTCTGGTGCTTACAAGTTATGCAACTTTGGGTGAATTACTTAACCTCTTGAACCCATTTCATCATCTGCTAAATTATCTGAATACTCCAGTCATAGAGTTATAGGTCAAAAGAGATTTGTTTGGCAACAGTGACTGATGCATGGTTAATGGTCAAAAATTGGTAATCACATGCATTCTGGAAAAGCAAAACAAAGTTATAAATACTCAAGATATTCATGTACTTTATGAAGCCCCAAAATAGCAAAATTGTTTCCTACTAAAGTGACATCCACTGATGACTCAGGTTCCATATCTTCCCCCAAATAGGGTGTTTATTATATGCCAGGCACAGTGCTAGACTCAAAAATACTTCACATTCCTAGCCTATAGAGACTCAGAGTCAAAAGAATAATTATCAAGCCAAGAAAGTAATTATCACTCACATGATGGTCCTGGGACAGAGTTGAGGCTTCTCTTTTACCATCCACCTTCTCTTTTACCGCATTTAAGCAGCAGTGTAGGTCCTGAAAAGGGACAGATGAGAATATTGACATTCCTGTGGGTCATTTAAGTATCTGTTCCTGTTCTTGGTATACTCATTTATAAAAGGAATATAAACATATGAGTAGCTCAAGAAGATATGGAAGCTGGGCACAGTGGCACATGCCTATAATCCAAGCTACTGGGAGGCTGAGGCTAGGAATCACTTGAGTCCATGAATTCGAAACAACCCCGGGCAACATAGCAAGACTTAGTCTCTATATTAAAAAAAAAAAAAAAAGATATGGAATACCACTCAGCAATCAAAGAAAAGAAAAAAAAAAAGAATAGCATTTGCAGCAACATGGATGGAGGTAGAAGGCATTAAGTACAATCAGTGCTAGTGCAATCAGCCAGGAGAAAGATAAATATACAGTATTTGTGAAATGTAGAGGAACCAAAGAGCAGGTCAGTCAAAGAAAAACATTAAAACCAACCCTGAAGCAGGGTGTGGTGGCCTGTTCCTATTATCCAAGTGCTGGGAGGCACAAGTATAGCTTGAGTTTGTGGGTTCGAGACTACCCTGGGCAACATAGCGAGACCTAGTATCAAAAAAAAGAAACAACAAAAACCAACCCTGAAAGCTGACTATTGACCTGAGGCGTCCACGGGGAGGGGTGAGGAGGAAGAGAGCACCGTGACTATGGTAGAACACTACAGATGCTTTGGTGGTGGGAGACCAACGGTGATTATATCTGAAGGAGAAGCCGGGCATGGTGGCTCATGCTTGTAAGCTTCAGCCTATGAAGCGGCGGGGGCTAGGGATCGCGGTTCGAGTCCCGCCTGGGGCCCGTATAGTGAGACCTAGTTCCAAAAAATAGCTGGGTGTGGTGGCGCATGCCTGTAATCCCAGCTACCTGGGAAGCTGAGGCTGGGGATTGCTTGAGTCTGTGGTACCCTGGGC
>PVHY01010567.1:0-51382 GCA_004024945.1 Uropsilus gracilis
ACCACAGACTCAAACAATCCCCAGCCTCAGCTTCCCACGTAGCTGGGATTACAGGCACGTGCCACCACGCCCAGCTAGTTTTTTGGAACTAGGTCTCGCTACGGGCCCCAGGCAGGACTCCAACCGCAGATCCCTAGCCCCGGCCGCTTCATAGGCTGAAGCTTACAGGCACGAGCCACCGTGCCCGGCCTAAAAAAAAGAAAGTTGTTTGCCTTTTGGTTATGAACTGCTATGAACATTCATATACAAATTTTTGTGCAGCTGTGTATTTTCATTTCTCTTGGAGCTGTACTTGCTGTGTCACAACTCTATGTTAAAACGCTTGAAGAACTGTCGCCATTTTATATTTCCAGCAAGGAGGTTAGGGGAATTCTGATTTCTCCACATCCTTGTCAACACCTTGTAATTTTCTGACTTTTTGATTATAGTCACTCCAGTAGATAGTATCTTATGGTTCTGATGTACATTTGCCTGATGACTAATGGAATTTAACATCTTTTCATGTGCTTCTAATTACTGTTTGTATATTCTTGGGAAAATGTCTATTCAAGATCTTTGCCTGTTTCCTTTGCCCATTTTTTTAAAATTTTATTTTATTTTTGGTTTTTTTACCCAATACATGATTGTATAATTGCAATTACCATGGGAATACCCCACCACACCACACCCTCTCTGGTCATTTTGCTTCCTTTCTTTTTGTTGTTTGTCTGTTTAGCCCTTTAGTCTTTTTTTTTTTCTTTTCTGGATCTATTTCCTCATCCTTGGTGAGGGTGTGATTTCTTGGGACTTGGTAGAGCGTGCTGTTTATCTTTCCTGTACTGCTTTTGCCTTCGTAGGCAGATTCGAGCACCTTTAGCTTCTATGATTGCTTCTTGTTTCTTGGTAGATCACATCTCCATTGTTTTCTTCAACATTTTGTTGCTCTTTCATATTATGTTTCGGGTCTTAAGACCCTTAAATTTATGCCACCCGGGCAGGACTCAAAACGAACAAGGCGAGAACCACCCAGCACTGAACTGCGAGAGCAAACAAAATAACTACGCCTACAATGTCCCTGAGGAGCTGTGAACAAAAACCTGGCACAGAGACGCTGTCAATAAGTGCACTGCACACCCTCTTTGCTCAGAGGAAAGAGGCCTGCCGAATGGTAGTGGCCCCACAGCAAAGCCCCAAAGGAGGAGACCCGGAGACCTACGATCAACTGATGGCTGTCCCCTTTGAGGAGCTGTTCTTTGCCCATTTTTAAAATTAAGTTATTTATATTTTTATAGATGACCTGGTATTTATGAGTACAATGTTATGAGATATCTATTGTTTTTATTTGCCTAGTTCTGTGTTACTTATAGTTGACCTTCTCCACTCCTTTTGGTTTTCCAGGGACTGTCAGTCAAAGAATCTTCCTACTCTAGCCATGTTGGACTCAGAACGACTAACTGACTCAACATAGAGCCAAACAGAAACTCCTCCAAGTGGACTTTGTAAGTTGAGAAAATCCCTCTTCCTCATGAGTTCTTAAGGCTGTATGTAACCTAGATCCATCCTGTGTTGGCCAGAGAAAGAAGTTGGAAGGAAGACAACCAGTAGTTTAAATAGCAAGGAGAGTAAGTGGAAAAATAGATGTCATGTGACTTGTTACTATTGTGTCAGAGGCTGTCTTCTCCCCACTAACTTGTAACCCAGTAATAAATATATATCATATATATATATATAATATATACATATTTTTAAAACTCTTGATCTCTTGAGTTGGAGTCTTGGAACCTAAAGACTCAGTCTTCCCAAGGCCCAGAAGACTTGATCCAAATTCTTCAATAGGGGGAGCTCTCACTCCAGTCTATGAGGTCACTCTTCAGGTGAAAAAATTCTTGTATTTGAATCTTTACTAAGTTGATTTCAGGAGAGGAGAGCACCTAAGCAGCAGTGGGCCAGAACAGGATGGAGATGAGCAACACAGGCAATAGTTTCATATCACTGTGAGGTGTAACGTTAGGGTCTTGAGAGTGGTGGAACGCTGGGAGTGGAGGTGAGCAGCAACAGTGGCAACGATCACAACCAGCATCAATTGAGTCTTAGCAAAAAAGCCCCATCTTTTGGAATAAGGCTGATGGGGTCCAGAATAACCACGAGAACATCAAAATAATTTTGAGCTGAATGCGTCTGAGAATAGACTTTTTTTCCTAAACTCCCTTACCCACCTAAATGTCAAGCCTTCCAGAAGAATTCAGCAGTCAGAAACCCCACAATATAAATAGAGAAGACTGACTGGAAATGGACAAACGGACATTGTCACCGGACTAGCATATCTCCCATCTGTTCTGCTAGGGGCCCATTAATTTTTCTTAAAACTCATTTGTTTTCCCTTAAATACCCTTTATCCATTTTCCCCAGGTTAGCAAGCCTTTTGTTTTCCTTTAAGTGCCTTTTTCCCCTACCCCTTTTTCCATCTACAATGGTCTACCAGCTTAAATTCTAACTACCTCCCCTAGTCAAATTTTCCTGGGAACTCTTCCATACATCATAAATACAAATACAAATCTGCCTTTTCTCTTGCTAATCTGTTGTTTGTCACTTTAATTCACAGGCCTCCAAGGAATAAGTTTAAGAGGTAGAGGAAAAGTTTTTCCTCGTGACAGGACCTTGACAAAGACAATTCATGGCCTGTGGCAGAAAGGATCATTTCTTGACCTGGTGCTAGAACAACAGAAAGATTCTAAAGACCTCAGGGTAGACACAGTCCCTATAATTGGTTTTTTGTTTGTTTGTTTTTATTTTCTTGTAAAATACTTTTTAAACAAATTTTATTTACTTTTAGTATCTTACAACATCATTCCTCTTTGTATGGTTGTTGATCCCCTTGGGGACGCCCCACTCCCCTCTGGTCACTCCAGTTCCTTTCTCTTTACTGTTTGATGGTCCATGTTTAGCTCTTAAATTTTTTTTTTTTTTTCTGGAGCAATGTCCTTTTCCTGGATGAGGATCAGTGCTCCTGGGACATAGTAAACTTGTCTGGTGACAGTCCCTATAATTGTGTGTGAGCCTGTGCAACACCTAAGGGAGAAAAAAACCCTAGGATTTCTGTGGATATCAGAGCCAACCAATAGATTAAGATGGTAAGGTAGGTTTAGATTCCAGATTCTGAGAAGTGATGCAAACCAACATTATTGACTCTTGGTTTCCCAACTCTGCCTATGGATAAAAAGATTAAGAATTGAGAAGTAGGGGTAAGGAGAGATGAACTCTCCAAATTTGCTTCTGAGCATTAATTTTCTTACCTGTGAGCTATGCAATGAGCTCAACAGGTGATAAAAATTGGTTTGTTAATGGGAACTGTGGCAAACTGGGGGATACAATGTTGGGGAAGGAGTAAATCCTAAATAAATGCCACCCACTATGATTTTATGGACTCACCTCCCACTTCCATGTCAGAGATTCCAGGCACCAAGGATTATAATTCCCCTCAGGTTGTGCATGAAACTGGCAAAACTCTTCTAGAAGGGGGTTACTGGGAAGTAATGATGGAGTTAAGCAGCATGTTTACTACAAAACCTGACAGATGCAGGCCTGAGTGGGGGTTTTGTTTTCCTGCCTTCTGTGTGTACTCAGGGTTCCAGCTCAGGTGGGGTAAAAAGTAGGAAGAACTGACTAATTTTCTCTCATTCTCTGCATTCCCCTGCATTTCCCTTGTTGATACCCTTTCATTAACTTTTCCCTGGGTGCCTGCCCTGAGTCTTGTTCTGAGTTTTCAAGCACAGAGGTAAGGACTTATGTCCTGGTCATCACATTTTCCTCAGGAGTGGCCCTTTAAGACTGGTACCTTTATTCATCTCAATTTATGTATGTATGTATGTATTTATTTATTTATGTATTTATTTATTATTAATTATTTTGATGCTGTCAGTCCCTTCTTGTAACGTTTCCAATAGTGACTTGCAACTTGGAGACAATTTTGCTCTGAGATGATGCCATCTTATTTGAGAAAGAGCTGTATGAGAGAAAGACAGACATCCTTTTTTCTCATCCATGAGATATCTATTAAAATAATGCATTTATACCTGTGTACAGCACATACATTGTTACTGAAATGTACACCATCATACAAAAAAGGATTTTATTTTGAAAATGATTCCTAATTTCTGTCAGTTTTTACTTCCAGAAATAAAATCACAAAACAACATAATCGAATTCAATCTTAAAAGCTGTCATTCTAAACTGGTCCAGCCACTATGGAAAGCAGTGTGGAGGACCCTCAAACTAATGCAAATGGAACTACCATTTGACCCAGCAATCACTCTTCTGGGAATCTACCCAAAGGAGACGTCAATGCTTATACAAAGGGGCACCTGTACTTGGATGTTTATTGCAGTACTATTTATAATTGCAAGGACATGGAAACAACCCAAATGTCCCAAGACAGATAAATGGACAAAAAAGATGTGCTATATATATATATATATGAATAGTACTTATCAATTAAAATGACAAATTTGATGAATTTATGATAACATGGATATACCTAGAAGAAATCATATTAGCATAAATAAGTCAGAAATAAAAAGACAGAAACCAAACGGTTTAACTAATATATGGGTAATGGGAAAAATAAACAAAAGGCCAAGAGGGAAAATCTGAATAAGCTAACAATAACTAAACTAAAGAACACACTTGGACTGGGAGGGAGAGGGGAGAGTGGTTAGGGAGGGACAGTGGTGTGTGATCCCAGGGATATACAAAGATGTGAACATATATATAAACAAATAAGTAAATAAATAAATATTTTGAAAAAACTGGCACATAAGGAATGTTTTTATTCTTTGTAGAAGAATAAGGAATGTTTTTATTCTTTGTAGAAGTTCCTTCTTTATGCTGTCAGGTACCAGAGTTCTGCCTTGTAGTGTGAATTCAGCTACCAAGTCATCAACAGTGAAGTGTTCTAGTCCTTTTTCTTTTAATTATCACTTTAGAATGTGCCTGCAATAGATCTTTTATACCGCATTCAATTAATTTAACTGTCAGCAACTTTTTAAGGCATGTTCTTTCTCCAGTTTCTGTCAGCTTCTGTTTAATCACTGCTATCATCTGTGCATCTTTGTTCATCTTGCTGACTATACTCTTCAAATGCTCAAAGTAGACCCCATTTCTTTTGCTTGTTTGTTTTGCCTTCATTGTTAGGGTTCATTTTACCAGGTTAAAAACTTAGCCCTGCTCCTTGCCCAGCAGGGAGATTTGAGGGCTTGAATAGATAAAGGAAATAATAAAGTTGCCACGGGAACCAGGTTGTAAGACCATTGTGACCAGATAAACTAGCCCAGTATGGGATATGCAGAAGCAAAGCCAGGACACATTGTGTCAAATGCCATTGTCCAAGAGCAGACATCCCAGCAGATAACTGGTGCAAACTGGCACCCCAAGTAAGAAAGCCTATGAAAACAGTGTAAAGGAGCCTCAAATCCTTCCCTCACAGACATGTTGCTCCCATCAATTGCTCCCTTGCAGGGTATTTCAATATATCTGCCTTTCGTGTTCTCCAATTTGTCTCTGAAGAATTCTTCTACCTCCACACCCCTGACATCACCCCAATTTTATACCACCACATTCACTTTTGTGAAACACACACACATGAAAAGATTCTTTTGGTTGAGATGTGTTTAAAACACTGGTAAGTTTTATCTGAAAAACAGAAATTGTGTCTCTGAAATAAAAAAGGACTCTTTTTGCTTTCAACATTCATCACAACTGAGCATAAACCTAAAGTTAATGAATTACCAAAATGACACTGTTTTGGACCATATTTTAAGCCAATTGATTACCCAGCCACCTACTTTGATCCACAATTAGTGGGGTAACATACCTCAGTACTAAATTTCCTTGATATTCATGGCGTGCTTGATCTTTTCTTTCCTTGGGGTTCTGTAGGACACACATTCCAATTTAGTTCAAAGAAGGTTCCCACAAAAACTACTGTGAAACAGGTGCCATCACAGCCAACTCCTTTGACTTTTCTAATGAGACATGGTAGGGGTGAAAGTGTGATCTTCCCACACCCTGTAGACATGGGAAGACTTCAAGAAATTAGAAAGTGCCAGCTCTTCTCTGCAAACGAGTTGTGAACTCCTTCATGATACAAAACGGAGTAAAATCTCTGCTTGGTATTGTTCCTGGAGTCTCTGTTTCAATAAATTGAGTGTTCAGGTGGAAAATTGCTTTCCTGAAGCCAGGGGACCAGATGCCCAAAAAAGGCATAGTAGAGACACAGAAAAGGAATGGTGTGACTTGGAAGGTAGCAGAAATGCTCTTAGTCATAAAAGCAGTTGGTAGAATAATAATAGCCTTTAGTGAGGAGTAAGATTTATAGTCATTCAGACAACTGACATTAATTATAAGGAATTATAAGAACTGAGGTAGAAAGCCTGTATCTGTGTCCTCTTTCATTGTAAGCAATGAATCTTTTCAAGCCTGAAGACTGCTAATATATATTTGCATAATCACTTCTTTTTATTCTCTAAATTGTTCCCCCACTAATTGCTTTGGGATACTCTTTTTCTTGTTCTCTCATCACTACCATCTCAGTTCCACTGATATGTAAAAATTAGGTAATTAGTTCTTCCAAGGACAATATAAAATCTGCTATTATATGTTTTAAATCTAAGATCAGTAAAGAACAGGAAAGTCTACTGACAGAAAATACAGAATCAGAGAAAAAGTATAAGAAAACATTCTCTTTTTTTGATTAAAGGGACTCTGGATGTGAAGAGATCTGAAAGAAGCCAGTTTTTTTGCTTTTGTTTTTATTCTTCATTCATTTATTTTTTTAATATTTTATTTTATTTTTGGATTTCATATACTGTATGATTGTTAATCCCCATGGGAATGCCCCCACCATCACCCCCTCTCCCTCTGGTTGCCCCACTTCCTGTCTTACTGCTGTTGTCCATGTTTGGCCTTTTGGTCTTTTTCTTTTCTGGAGCTATGTCCTTATCCTGAGTGAAGATGTGCTTTCTTGGGACATGGTAGACTGTACTACTTAGATTTCCAGTATTAATTTTGCACTTGGAGGCCAGTCCGAGCTTGTTTGGCTTGTATCAGTGCCTCTTCTTGATGATTGTCACTTCCAATCTGTTTTCTGTCCCATTTTGTTGCTTCTTTGCCTTGTGTTTCAGGTTTTTGGTTTAAGGAATCCAACTTCAAGCCCCCTTTTTTTTTTTTTTTTTGGTAGAGAGGTTCTTCGATGGGGACAGCCATCAGCAGATATTAAGTCTGACTGGTCTCATTGGTTTCGGTTTGCCGCTCTGCCATGGGGCCACTGTCATATTTCTGTGTCCTTCCTCCCCCTGTGGAAAGGGGTGTGCTTTGACCTTGCTGAAGCCATCTCTGGACCAGGATTTTGGCTCCCAGCTCTCTGGGATGTTGTAGGTATAATTCTGTCTTAGGTAGTCTCTATACTCAGTATCACAGTCCAGTGTTGAATGGTTCTCTCCATACTCATTTCTGAGTCCTGCCCAGGTGGTATGTGTGTCCAGGGCCTTTATTAGTTAACCTTTACCAGTCACCCCACACCCACCATCCCTCTGCACACCCCAGCCTGCCTCTTGGCAGGTCTTGGGTGCTCAGGGAGGTCCAACCCTGCAGTGTCACAGGGCGCCCATGCACAGTGGTCCAGCTCAGCAGTCAAAAAGAGTATGGAGAGAACCATTCAACACCGGACTATGATACTGAGTATAGAGACTACCTGACAGAATTACACCTACATCACCAGGGAGCTGGGAACCAAAATCCTGCTTCAGAGATGCCTTCAGCAAGGGCAAAATACACCCCTTTCCACAGGGGGAGGAAGGACAGAAATATGACAGTGGCCCCATGGGACCACTGAGACCAGTCAGACCTAACATCTGCTGATGGCTGTCCTCAGTGACTGCTGATTGGATCCTAGTACCACCCCCCCAACCAGTGTGTTTGTTTTTGTAGGGAGGATTGGACCAGTACATTGTCTGACTTCTGTTACATGAGGCTAGTATCTTCTTAAGATGCTGCAACCAAATATCCCTTTATCCATGTAAGTTACCCTAGTACCTCTGTGAGACACAATCACTCATGTCAGTGGAATAAATCCTGGCAGTGGTATAAAATGATTAAAGGCTAAAAGCTATGGGTTCAGATATGAAAAGCTCTTTGATTCTGCCCTTATATCCAAAAAATACAAACAAAAATTATCTTTGTACTGTAGGTGGCTTTCTCCTGTTCTTATAAGTTACACTTTGGAAACAGGTCACGAAGCACAACTCATACTCACATCAGGAGAGTTGGGAATTAAGCTCCATCCCCTGGAATGTGGAGTAGTTACAGGAATCATTGGAATTTCTAGAATGACATTCATCTACTCTCCATTTATTTAAATACTTAATCTCTCATTTCATTGTGGATTCATGAATATTATTTCATACTTTGGATTATCATCTAGAACTACTTTATTGACCATTCATTTCTGATGTTTTGATGTTTGGGACATGTTGACCCAGGAGAGACCAATTCTCCCAGGGATAATCAATTCCTAGGGATATTACTGGACTCCCTTTGAGTGTGCCTTTCAAATGCAAACCAAATGATCCAGAGCCCTCAGCCCCACTGCCTCTATCAGGTTATTATATTTGCTGCTGTACCCCTGACTCATTAGTCTCATCTACTACTGAAGTATGATGACCAGATGAAAGCATGACAAAACATGCTAAAGTACAGTGACCTAAGAAGTACAACCTAGGGCTCTAGAAAAACAACCATCTAGAAAAACAAAATGTGACTTATTCAGTTTGCTGGTATACAGCTCAGTTTTCACTTGACTCTTCCTCTATCTTCTTTCACATCAGATGATGTACTACCACCAATGATAGTCCACCACAAACACCAGTACATGTAAAGTTTATACAAACCTCTTCTGCCTGTTAGGGGTATTCAGCCTTTGGATACGAATCTGCTGAGTCAGTACCGGTACCAACAAACCTGCTTCTTGCCAGCCCTGGTGCCCTTGTTCCTTGATTGCCTGGACTGGGAACCATCCTAATGCCCTGATTGCCAGCCTCTGTTGTAGTTGGAGCAATAGCTGGGTGCGATTATTGTTTCCCTGATTGCCACAACCAGGTACAATTCTCATTTCCTGATTACCTGCTTTCACTACCACCAGGGACAGCCCACATTCTCCAGAGCTGTTGAAACGATTCAAACTAGCCAATTCTAAATTTACCTAGCCTGAGAAAGGATTCAGAACAGGTCTCATTAACAGATACCATTTTGGCAAGTGAATTATTTTGAGCTAAAGGCAATTGAGACCATGAAGGAGCAGGAAAAACTTACACTTTCAAGAACCTGGAAGAATTGTGATAAGAGACTTCGCCCTAAATAATAAGTTTTTAAGGCCGGGCATGGTGGCGCATGCCTGTAAGCGGCAATCTAGGAAGCCGCTGCCGGGGTCAGGGATTGTGGTTTGAGTCCCACGGGGGCATGTAGCGAGACCTAGTTCCAAAAAAATACAGCTGGGCATGGTGGCGCATTCCTGTAGTCCCAGCTACCTGGGAAGCTGAGGCTGGGGATTGCTTGAGTCTGTGGTACCCTGGCCAATGTGAGCCTGTGGTTCCATGGGCAAAAATAGCGAGACCTAGTCTTAAAAAAAAAAAAAAAGTAATTTTTTAAATGATATATCTGTATGGTAGGACAAACATCTAATTACTGAACGCTGTTCTCCTTATCTTCATGTAACTTATCCTCTCCCTTTGAAGCACTAGACCCCTATCCCATTCCTTGGCTCAAGATGGCTAAACTCTTCAGTCTTTGAAGACCTGTCTATGTGGGCTTTCTTACATATGACATTTAAAAATAAATTAACTTTTTCTGTTAATCTGTTTTAAATCAATTTAATAATTTGATTAGCAAAGGAACCTTGTGGGGTGGAAAAAGTATTTTCCTCCCTTACAACTGCCTCACTTGTTCTTTCTGTCAAAACCACAAAGAAGACTCTTGCCTACATTCCCTCTCTCTCTCCCTCGGCCTCCTGCTCAAACCCTGGTGCTTCTTTGTGTTCTACCCTGTAGGCTATGACACTCTTTTCAATGGCTGAAGTCTCCTGATCTTTCAGCCTTCACCACACATAAATAATAGTAAAATCTAGATTTAAAAACAACTGCTCCTCAATCTTATTGCTCAAATTATTCCAGCTTTAGCTATTGGGAGCTCTTTCAGAGGATCTCATGTATCTCTTTGACCTACTCCCTGTCCCTTCAGGTTTGTTTTTGAGCATTTCCTCAATATCTGGAGTTACAAGATGCTCCTGATAGGTATATCCTCTACCAAACGTCTAGAATCAGCTTGTACTCCAAGAAACCCTAGTTCTTTGTGTTAGGATAGAGCATTAGAAACAAAGAGGAAGGCCAGAGACTAGCAAAGAAGCAGTCTTTTTATTACAGAAAGAACAGATAAGGGCCAAGACTCTCATGAAGAGATGGGAATCTCCCTTCATGGGGGGCATGCAGGGTCATTTTACAGATTTTTTTCGTATGGCCTGGGGATTCCCAATTATATCTGGGTCCTTCCCTCAGTGATCCTGATGGGGGTCCTGCCAGGTTTGAGTTTGATTTTTAGGGAAGGGAATTAAGATTCTACCAGTGATGGTATTGCCCTTAATTTTTGCACATTGGGTTCTATTGGAACATAGTTATGCTCAATCATTTTCCTGTTGTCTAGAACTGCTTTTGCAGAGGTCTATAATTACAAAAGACTGAATGACATGAAAAGCCTGACATATTTACCATCTGGTCCTTTACAGAAAGATTGCTCACTCTTTTTTGGGGATACAGGTATTTGTATCTTATTTATATAAAGATACAGAGAGATCTTGAAGTTCAAGACATGAACCAAAATATTCAAGGATCTGGTACTAGGAATCAACACTACATTCTCTTCCATGCTTTTCTGACTTCTCTTTTGTTCCATTTAATTCCTATCAGGTGACTCTCACTTCCTCCTGAGGGGCTCTCTCTCTGGTCCAGCTTTTTTATGGGAACTAGGTATCGCTACACGCCCCCAGCGGGACTCGAACTGCAATCCCTGGCCCCAGCAGTGGCTTCCTAGTCTACCGTTTACAGGCATGCGCCATCATGCCCGGCCTCTTTTATTTTATTTATTTTTTTGAGACTAGGTCTCACTATTTTTGCCCGTGGAACCGCAGGCTCTTGTTGTCCGGGGTGCAACAGACTCAAGCAATCCCCAGCCTCAGCTTCTCAGGTAGCTGGGATTACAGGTGCACGCCACCATGCCCAGTTATTTTTTTGGGGACTAGGTCTCGCTATGGGCCCCAGGTGGGACTTGAACCATGAACCCTAGCCCCGGCTGCTTCATAGGCTGAAACTTACAGGCATGAGCCACCGGGCCCGGCCTCCGGCCTCTTTTTTTTTTTTTTAAAGCAGCTACTCAGCCTGTGTCCTTCCCTCACCTCCATTTTGGTTCCTCTCCTCACTTAATTTCAACATTTCAGTTATAAACCTTATGTTTTGGGGCCCTTGTAACTACCTACTTACCCTCACCCCTTATTCCTGTCAGGCTGACCTGGCCTGCATCATTTTCTGACCAAAATCTAGTCACTGTTTTTCACTGTTCACCTAGAGCATTTAAGTTTCAGCTAAACTCCATCCCCCTTGTGAAATCTTCCTCACCCTGTCTCTATTGTTTTAGCTAAACGTTGTATGTTATCCTACCTCAAGTTTAATCATCTACCACCTCAAGTTTAATCATCCTATGTTTGCTTTTTAAAATTGAATGTCAAAATGATAGCACCAAAAATGTTTAAATCACCCATAATGTCCATAACCAAAAGCGGTTTTTTGAAAACAACGTGAATAGCTTTCAAAACTGTAACATAGGCATATGCAGCTAATATGGCTGCTCTCTGTCCATGTTCACAGCTCAGCTTTTGCGATCTGAGCAGCAAGGCCCTGAGAACAATGGACTAAAAGGATAACTGAGCCTGCGGGGAACACATGCCCACCCAGCAGTGTTCTGTTCCTATGAAGCAAAGACAAGGCCAGAGGAATGCATTTCTGAGTTTGACTGGATCTAGATCATCTGGTGGCGGTCTGGTTAGAGGCTGTGCTGGATTGGTCCCAGCTGAATCCAAGTGGGTAGGAGGATTCCATGAAGGAAGGAAGGTAGTTGTGGACAGACAGAAATAACAGCTATGTTTAAAAAAAAAAAAAAAGGGTTTTCTGATTCTTTTGGTTGATTGACCCATTCCCCCCAAACTAGTTATCCTTTGGTGAACTGAAAACAGAAAGCTTTGGGACTGTTAAACTAAGCACTAATTTGTCAAGTAATGCTAAATGTCAGAGGACACACTCTCATTTGAATTGCACTGATTTTAGTTACTTTATCTTCTTTCATTTGTGTGCCTGAATGAATATATAATAATCAGATATCATGGTAAGTCTAAGAGGGAATTATTGTTCTTTTAAAAACAGCATATACAGAGGATCCAAAAAATGGGGGGGGGGAAGGAGTTTTTAAAAACCCATTTAATGACATTGACTGGCTCATTGCCTGGAGAGAGACCTTTTAGCCTTAAATCTTATATGCACAGGGGAGGCGTCTATTGTTCAGAATTTTAGTGGAGTTTTTTTAAATTGGAAGATGACTTTAGGGTACACAGTTTTGTTTTCAATGTTTTAGGTGAAAAGCATTCATATCCTTGCAGGGATAAAGCAGAAGGAATGTTATTTAAGTAGAATACATACACCCATAAGAAGAAATAATGATTCTGTTTCCAAATTTGTATGGCAAGTTTCCCTGCCAATAATATTTTGCTCTTGCATCAGCCTTGCATCTCCACACACAGGGCTGTTTTTAAAGGTGTCTATTCTCATATTATGTAATTGCTGCCAAAAATATGAGCTATTAAGAGTTTTACTATTCACAAAAGAGGGAAATGATGCAAAATATACTTCTCTTGTTATTTTTTTATTACCAAAACTATTGACTCAGAGCACTTAAGAAAGTATTGTATTTGATCATGTATCTAACTTTGCTGTTAATTTAGCAATGTATTATTTGAAAACATATATATATCTGAATATATAATATTTTAGTTAAAAATATAAAATACAAGTGTTCAGTGAAAAATCTTGCTTTTACTCCTCTTATTGGTCTTTCAGGTTTCACATGAAATGTCCATGCCCACTAGTCACCATTGTCTCAGGTATCTACAGTTGTGATCATGTTATGGGGCAGAGATGGGAGCTTTTTACTTAAAATCTTTTTTGCCAGCTTTTCCTAGACCAGAGGAAAAAACCTTAACTTTTAATCTGATACAAAATGGGACAAAAACCTGTATTAACCCTTGCATTTCTGCTGTGCGTCATCCGGAACCATTTATTTTAAATGCTTCCAACAAACTGTGGACAGAATTATTGCATTGACCTTCTGAGATTGCAATGGCACCACTGGCTTCCCTAAATCAGAGATAGTGACCACCTGCCTACTCCCCATTCCTCAATTACTCTTAGGCTTTAGAATGATAATTGCCTCACATTTGTGTTTGTCTTCTTTGAAATTCACCAGACCCTCACCCTGTGTCTATAAATACACCTTTCTTTTGTTAATAAATTTGCCATTTGGTTTATTACCTCCAAATGGGCCCTCAATCTTGACTGAGGGATTCTTCTCTCTTACCTTGCCTCTGGCCACCAACAAGCTTCCACATACAAGTTACTTGCTACTTGCCTGCTCCAGGGCTCTTTCCCAAACTAAAGAAAAAAAAAAGCAAAAAAACTTAGGATTCTTTTACCATCCTGCAGCCTTTGCTATGTAATTCCAAAGCCAACCAAACTATTATTATTATTATTATTATTTTGAGACTAGGTCTTGCTATTTTTGCCTGTAGAACTGCAGGCTTATGTTGCCTGGGGTACCACAGACTCATGCAATCCCCAGCCTCAGCTTCCCAGGTAGCTGGGTGCACCACCACACCCAGTTATTATTTTGGAACTAAGTCTGGCTATGTGCCCCCGGCGGAACTCGAACCACGATCCCTGGCCTGGGCCACAGCTTCCTAGGCTGCTGCTTACAGGCATGTGCCACCATGCCCAGCCTCAGACCAAACCCTTAAAGTGACCAAACTATTTATTACTAAGTAAGCAAGTAAGAAAGTGATTATTGGCTGGGCACGGTGGCTCATGCTTGTAAGCTTCAACCTATGAAACAGCCAGGGCTAGGGATCACGGTTCGAGTCCCGCCTGGGGCCCGTAGCAAGATCTAGTTCCAAAAAAAAATAGCTGGGCGTGGTGGTGCGCGCCTGTAATCCCAGCTATCTGGGAAGCTGAGGCTGGGGATTGCTTGAGTCTGTGGTACCCCGGGCAATGAGAGCCTGCGGTTCCACGGGCAAAAATAGCAAGACCTAGTCTCAAAAAAAAAAAAAAAAAAGTGATTATCTAAATAGTACTACAAGATAAGCATGCAAAATCCAGTTACCCCACCATATGTCTGAAACTGTCTTTTAGTCCCTGGTCACCTCACCACATGTTCAGTGAAACTAAGTTCACCAGCATGTGCTCCAAAAGTAGGAAGCTTTCCCTCCTTGGCATCTCTTTTGCTTCCTCCAAACATGTGGTCCAAGAAGTGTTGTTCTTCTTTTCTTTTGGTATTCCTCTCAACTTTAGATAGTAGAAAAGCTCCAACATACCAACATTAGGACCATTTTCTCAAGTCATACTCATGGCCTCTCCAAAAACATTTTTTTTTTTTTGAGACTAGGTCTTGCTATTTTTGCCTGTGGAACCGCAGGCTCACATTGCCTGGGGTACCACAGATTCAAGCAATCCCCAGCCTCAGCTTCCCAGGTAGTTGGGAATACAGGCATGCGCCACCACCCAGCTATATTTTTTTGGAACTAGGTCTCGCTATGTGCCCCCTGCTGGACTCAAATTGAGATCCCTGGCCCCAGCTGCAGATTCCTAGGCTGCTGTTTACAGGCTTGCACCACCATGCCCAGACTCCAAAAACATTTTAATCAAACTAGATTAAAAAAAGTTCCAACACAAAGTTCAAAACTTCAAACTCTTTAGACTCCTTTAGCACACATCACCAGCTTATGCATGCTAAGACTCGTGATTTCACCAGTTGGGGTTCTGCCTTGACCTTCATGGTCAGGCTCTCATCCTCTTCCAAAAAACAGCTGATTCTTTTTTTTTTTTTTCTCATAAGTTCCTTTTATATCTTCTCTCCTTGTTTTCCCTCTCTTTCAGGAGCAGAACCTTGTCAATCATCTCACATCACAAAAGCCTTGTTTTTCTTTTCATTCTTTTAATTTTTTACATAGGTAAATGGTTACTGGAATGCCTTCCCCTCCCTCCAGATGCCCCCTCTGTTCAGTCTTCTCTCTCCTTGTTGTTTGTTGATTTATGTTGAGTCCATTGGTGTCTTCCTTTTCTATGGCAGTGTCCTTTAGCTGTGTTCCTGGGATACCACATACTGTGCTTGTAGGTTTGCAGTTTTCACTTTGCATCAGGCATCCAGTCTATGCTCATTTGAGATCTATCAATGTCTTTTCATTGCTGGCTGCTCTTTTCAGTCCATTGTCCTTGCCAATCTACTGCTTCTTTGCCCTATAGCTCTGTCGTCTGGCTTAGGGGTCCTTTCTCCCAGCCATTTTCAGTAAAGAAGTTTCTTGATGTGGGCAGGCATCCACTGATGGACTTTGCAGATCATCTCCTCTATATCAGTTTGCAGATTTGCTGTGTAGCTGATGCTCAGACTCTGTGGCTCTCCTCTCCAAAGGTTTGGGGAGGGGAGCCTTGTAGAAAATTGTGAATTCTAATGAAGACCAGCAACCACACCTTGGCACCTAGTCAAAAAGTCAAATCTCCATAATATTGCTAAGTCCTTCTTGTAATTTGCAATTCTAAAGCAAAAGGGAAGTATCTCATATTTCCTAGCTAATCAATGTTACTATCAATGTATAACATCAACTATGTTAAAGGCAGATGCCACTCTAACACTCATTTGCTATGTCTTGGTCAACAATGATCCACACATGTTGATAGGGGGCGCTTATCCCCCTAGGAGTCATTGTCTCCAGTTTAGGATTGCAAATTTTAAGGAGGACATGCTAAAATGTGAGAACAGCCTTGATTAGAATTTCCTTTCAGAAAGATATGAGGGGGGAAAAGGAAGGGAACAGTTTTTTCTCTGTAATGTAATAACTTGCAAGCTGTTCCTGGAAAATGAGAAGCAAAATTGGAAAATATAAATTGAGGGCAAAGAAAGGGGATCAGCCATTTTGGTAGTTATCGATTTTGGGGTTAGCACGCTGGGGAGAAGGACAATTTCGTCCAGGTCATGTGGCCAAGGCAGGTAGCCCAGTCATAGGCCTAAGCCTGTGGACTCATGGCTTTAGCATGGTTAAGCCCGAGAGTATGTGTGTTAAAGTCAACCTGAAGAGGTCTTGATGATTCTGCTGTTGGTTCCTGTTTTTGAGAGTTTCTTTCCACCACCTGAAGTGAAGAGGACACAGCAAGGAAGGGACAGCATCTTCATCTACCTCCTTGGATGGAACATGCCAAGGAGAAGGAAGGATGTTTGTTTGGAGCATGCTCTGATGAACTCTGATTGACTGGATGTTGGTGAGGTAGTGAGGATTAAGAGACTGAGGTTTTGGCCTGGCATGGTAGCACATGCCGGTAAGTGGCAGCCTAGGAAACCGCAGTGGGGACCAGAGATTGTGGTCAAGTCTTGTTGGGAGCATGTAGTGAGACCTAGTCCCCCCCCCCCCAAATAGCTACATATGGTGGCATGCACCTGTAATCCCAGCTACCTGGGAAGCTGAGGCTGGGAATTGTTTGAGTCTGTGGTACCCGGGGCAACCTGAGCCTGCGGTTCCATGGACAAAAATAGTGTGACCTAGTCTCAAAAAATAAACAAAAAAGAATGCATTTTTAACACATCATAACTCTAAGCAATGCAAGACTGTATACTTGTATAGCTTTTTAATATAAATGTGAACAAGTATGCATATATAGTCTCACATTATCCTATTTAAAAAGGTAGTACTCTTCTAAGTGTTGTGTTTTAAACTTAGCATTTTATTTTAAACATTTAATGAGATCAATTTCATAACTTTCTTATTTAGGCACTTGTTCTTCCATTAAGTGAATTAATCATTACGTAATGCTGGTTAATTTACATGTGGGTTTTAGCCTCTTTTTAAAATTGAAGAAATACTGGTTTACAAAACTGTATATGCATTAGGGGATTAACTTCACACCTTTTCAGATTGAAGTCACCACACCCACCACAAAAGTACCCATAGTCCTTTACCTTAGCTCATTGTGTTAGAGGGAATCTGCCATTAACATAGCTGATGCTATGTGCTGATAGTAACATTGTGTAGCTAGGGAATAGGAATTACTTCCCTTTTGCTTTAGAATTATAAATTTCAAGAAGGACTTGGTAATATTATAGAGATTTGACTTTCTGACTTGATTCAAGGCTCAGGCGAACAAAGCTTATGTTAACTATGCCAAGGTGTGGTTGCTGGCCTTCATTAAAATTTATAGTTTTGTTTCAGAAGCATAGAAGGGGAGGAGAAGAGAAAAAGTTTTTGTGGTGTGAGGTGATTGATAAGGACTCCCTCCAAGAAGGGAAGGAGGAACAAGGAGAAAAAGATAGATATACATATATATATAGAGAGAGAGATATCGATATCTCTCTCTCTCTATATATATATCTATCTCTATATATATAGATATAGATATCTGTGTGAAGAAAGGCAGGATCAGCTATTTTGGTGATTCAGCCATTTTGGGAAGATGGAGGCCCAGTTGCAGGGCAATAGCCAAGGCAGAGAGGAAGAGTCAGACTGTGATCTGTGAGCATGTACCTTGACTGGTGAGAAACTTGTGATTTTGTGGGCGGGGAGAGGGCATGGGACTAGCCTTTGGAAGTAGTGTGGGCTGTGGCAGGACAGAAAAACAGAGAGGCCATGAGTTTTTACTGGAAACAGGCAATGATCTGGGTAGTTGAACTCAGCCTTAGCTGAGTTAAACTTATGGTATGTGCTGAAGGAGTCTAAAGAGCTTGGAGACTTGAACTTTGTGTTGGAGCTTGTTTTATCTAGTTTGATTCAGATGTTTTTATAGAGAGGCTGTAAGTGATACCTAAGAAGATGGACCTGGTGTTGATTCCTGCTTTACTTTGGAGCTTTTTTATTGCCTAAAGTTGAGAAGGATGCTGAAGAAAAGAATAACACCTTGTCTTGGACCACATGTTTGGAGAAGCAGAAACAGACACCAAAAGAAGAAAGAGAAATGCCATTTTGGAACACATGCTTGTGAACCCAGATTGATTGAACATGTGGTAAGATAACCAGGGTCTAAAAGACAGTTTTGGACATGTGATAGGGTAACTGAGTTTTTCACATTTATTTTGTAGCACATATAATGGGGTAACTGGGGTTTTTACATATTTATTTTGTAGTACATATTTAGGAAACCCCCTTTTTAAAAAAACTTGCTTATTTAATAATAATAATAAGTAGTTTGATCACTTTAAGGGTTTGATCTGGCTTTAGAATTACATAGCAAAACTGTAGGCTGGAGAACCCTGAAGGGGGCAGGCAAGAGACAGGTTTAAAGAATAAAAGTTTCTTTCTTTTTTTTTCTTTTTAACTTCAGTTTGGGAAAAGGCCCTGGAGAAAGAAAGAGACATCTAAATTACAAAGGTAACTTGTGTGTGGAAGCTTAAGGGTTAATAAATGCTTTTGCTTGTTTTGTATCAGATTGAAAGGTAAAGATTTTTCTCTGGTTTAAGAAAAGCTGGCAAAAGGATTTTTTGTAAAAAAGCCTGCCCCCTTCCCCATAACAACTGGTCTCTTCCTTTTACACTCCCCCTACTTTTAATCTCTTACTCTTTAATGCCAAAATAGTTACTCTTATCTATAAGTCATTTGTTATATGTGGAAACACAGGTAAGATAAGTCTCAGAAATAAGACAGCAGGGTGGAGTAATTAGCAAATTTGTCGTACTTACTGTTTTCTTAAAGAGATACAGCCTTCTTATTTTGCTGACTTCATCCATATCCTACCAACGACGTTCATTTAAACATAGGAAATTTGTTGAACATTCACTACTTTCCTGACCCCCTTTCTAAAACATAGTCCTCTGCTCCCATCTCTTATTGACCCATATTTTTACCTCCATTTGATCACTTAGTCCTTTGTATTAGCATTATCTATTGATGCAACAGTTACTGCTACTGGTCTATGATACTGAAAAAGAGGGATGCTGAGTACTGTGTTATTTTGTAACCACAGAACCATGGACAGTGTCTAGTGTGCAGTGGATAGGTGAGTAGGTGAATAAGTAAATGAATATGATCAAAGACATTAGTGATGAGTGTGCTTCCCCCCCTCCCCCTTGTCTCCTGTTTAAGATTGCAGATTTCAAGGAAGGTATTCGGAAATGTGAGAATGACCTTAATTGGAATTTCCCTTCAGGGAGATGCAGGAAGGAGGAAGAAGTGAAACAGTTTTTTTTCTTTGTGATGTAATGATTTAGGAGCTGTTCTTGGAGGTGGGAAAACAGAATATATAAAGAGGTTTGAAACAAAGGGAGGGGGACAGAAAAGAAAAAGAGAGGAAAAGAGAAAGATAGGAAAGGAGATTGACATTCAGGTTTGGTTTCAGCCATTTTGGAGGATGGAGATATGAACCATGAGAGCTTGACCATGTGGCCACGGGGGACCTGCAACCCTTGGCTGGCCTGGGCTAGCCACATGTGTGCTAAAGGCAGTTGAGAAGTTTGCAGATTTGAACTCAGTGTTGGAGTTTGTTTTGCTGAGTTTGACTTGTGTCTGGAAGTGGCAATGCAAAAGTTAAGCCTGAGAAGAAAGTGAACTTTGCTGGGTCTGGAACGGTGAAGTTTCTTCTACTCCTATACAACAAGGAGAAGATGGCATGGAAGAACTGAAGCACGCCAAAGGAGCGCGCCAAAGAAAGATGTCTTCAAACACACGGGTTGAACTCTGACTGGCTGACATTGGTGAGATGATCAGGACTGAGAGACTGAGGACTTTTGGGCAATCTGGGAAAGGACTTTGGACAACGTTGAGAAAGGTTTTGGACAATGTTAAAGTAATCTGAGTTTTACTCACATGTTTCTTTTGTAGTAATTAGGAAATCACTTTGTTAGAAATAAATTAGTCTGCACTGATAGTCCTGCTTTGAGTTGGAATTTTGGTTGAGAAGGCTGGGGATGGTGGAAAGAACTCACGAGTTTAAAAGAGGGTAAATTGAGGCAAACTAGTCTAAAGTTTAAACTGTGTTTCTAAGTTTTTCTTTTTAGGTCTGAAAGAGGGAAAGAAAGCAGAGAGAAGCAGGCAGAGAGCAGGCATAGGTGTATCCAGTTAAAGGTAAAGGCAATTGTTAATGTAAACTGCTTGGAGCCTGCTTTGGAGAGAGAAACTGGTCTATATGTGTTAAAGTCAAGACAAAAAGTGATCCTATGGAGAACCTGAAACCGTTAACTGTTAAATGTCTTCTGTATTGTGCTCCCAGAGTAGGTCTAACTTGGGGAACTGACTGAAAGAGAGGTCCTGATCGGGAACAGAACACAGTAAGTGTAAGTAGTTAGAGGCTGAAACCTGCACTGGATCAGTAAGGTCAAGTCTCAGGAAGGGAGGTGACAGTCTTTGTCCTATCAAATGGTAAGTGCTTGTGAGTTTTTCTCCTGAATATTACTGCAGGTGACTCATCTACCATTTTGTGTCTCTGTTTAAGTTCTCAAAGTCCTCCAGAAAGAACCAGTCACTTCTCTTGGGTTACTCATGCATAACTAAAGGACAGAATATGTCACATAGGCACAATCTTTGGGGAACCATATGTGCCAGGCACATAATTTTTGTCTGGAAAAAGAATTAAGATGACAAGGTGGCAGGCTTCTGCCAACTGCATGTGGCAGAGTGACAAGGATGCCAAGGAAATGAAGAAAGCAGGTCAGTGGGCAGGGACTCAGGTGAGAGGGCAGGCAGACACCCAACCATAAAGACTTGGGCAATCAGTCAGGATTAGACTGGCAGCTAAATACAGAGTTGGAGTCATCTGAGAAATCTGGTCCTAGGTCAAGCCTGCCTCTGGGAACTAGAAGAGCACTGAGTCTGCCCTTGGGAAATGAGTGGGGAGCTAGGAGGAGGGAAGTGCAGTCTGGAAACCAGGCCAGGTCTGGCCCAGACCATTCCTCCAACACAGGTCTTGGAGCACAGCAGCCTATGCCTTTCTCTTCACTCATTGGCCAGCTGACACTGAAGGGCAGACCCAGCCTGTCTTGATCCCAACAAAACATACCAATAAAAATGTTCATGTATTTAATTGTCTTTCAATTATGGGTGCTTGGTATTTTTTTCCACTTGGCATTATTTGGTCTTGAATCCAACTTGTATGCTGGTGTAATTTAGAAAAAGGAATGAATGCTAGTGTTCATTTTGTGCCTACTACATTTCAGGCATAGTGATAAAGATTTTATATGCTTTGTCACTTTTTTTTTTTTGAGACTAGGTCTCGCTATTTTTGCCCGTGGAACCACAGGCTCTTGTTGCCCAGGGTACCACAGACTCAAGCAATCCCCAGCCTCAGCTTCCCAGGTAGCTGGGATTACAGGCACATGCCACCACGCCCAGCTATCTTTTTGGAACTGGGTCTGGCTACGGGCCCCAGGTGGGACTTGAACCGTGATCCCTAGCCCCCGCTGCTTCATAAGCTGAAGCTTAAAGGCATGAGCCACCATGCCTGGCCTTGCTTTGTCACATTTTTAAAATGACCTCACAATAGTCTTTTGAGAGGAGGATTAAACCTCTTTTTATGGGTCAGTTAATTTAGGATGAGGCAGGTGCCTTGGTCACTTGAGTAACTATAACAAACATCTTGGGCATATATAAGGTGGTTTATAAATCCCAAACACTGGTTTCTCACAAGGCGAGAGACAGAAGTCCAAGAGCAAGTAAGTTTCACTTCCTAGTTCACTGTAACTCCACATGGCAGGCGCTGTGAGGCAACATTCTCTCCACAACCTCTTTTTTAAGGGGACTATCCATCAGTGCTCTGCCCTCATGACCTAGTTACTCCCTAAAGGTCCCACCTCCTAGGACTGTCACTTTGAGAGCCAGATTTCAATGTGTGAATTTGGGGGAGGAACAAACATTCAAATTACAGTAGAAAGTATAATAACTGGAGCAAATATCTCTCACACCCCAAAGCTCATCTCTCTTCCTTCACATAAGGTCTCTAAGGTCTCTGAACCTTATCATATGCTCACTAGGGCCTGACTTGATAATGATGCATAATAGCCATGATGTCATAGGCAGTGGAGTGTTTTTGGAGTCAGGAATTCTTACTGTGGCTTCAGGTGCTATCAGTTTAGTGATGGCATAGTTTCCTCACCTGTAAAGTGAGGGGGTTGAATGAATGGACTCCAGTGTACTTTTATTGTAAAAAATGCCAGACCCCTGGTTCTACAGCCTTTGAGGCAACTGGAGATCACTGCTGTTTTAGGGAACTTTAATTTAGTTTGTCATTATATGCCATGTTGACATATTTTGTTAGTCTCTACAAAGATATGGCATATTCTTGACATGATTCTTGATGCCTTTGTTGATGTTTCACATGATATATGACTCAGTAAAGCAGAATCAAGTAACATGAGAGTGGCCCAGCATTCTCAAGGAACTTTTGAACTTACCTACAGAGTTTCTTAGGAATAAAATTGTGTGTATGTGTGTTTTAACTTTCAGTATTTGTCTCTATATTAAAATACCCCCCATATTTAATAGTAAAAATTATTTATCAAATGATATTCTTAGAATTCTGAAATATATAGCAAATATAACTGGGTACAAAAAAAATCTCTCAGGAAAAAAGTGGTTTTTGTTTTAGTCAAAACTTTTATGGATAGAGTGAGGTCTACACTTTTGTGCTATGGAAGTAAACAGAACTGGAGATGGAGGGATGACAGAAAGAGAGTAGATGAAGGACTCAGCAATATAGCAGAAGGTTGGAGCTGAAACTCTCTGAAATGGATAGAAGAAATTTTTTTTTAAAAGACTGGGTGTAAGCCAGGCACGGTGGTGCTTGCCTGTAAGCAACAGCCTATGGAGTCACAGCTGGGACTGGGGATCGCTGTTCGAGTCCTGCCCGGGGCAACATAGCAAGACCTAGTCCCCCCAAAAAATAGTTGGGCGTGGTGGCGCTTGTCTATAATCCCAGCTGCTTGGGAAGCTGAGGCTGGGGATTGCTTGAGTTTGTGGTACCAGGGGCACCATGAACCTGTAGTTCCACAGGCAAAAATAGCAAGACCTAGTGTCAGGGGGGAAAAAAAAAGACTAGGGTGTAACCAATTCACTTTTAAAGTGTTAGGTTTCTGTGATAAAAACTTTTGGCTGGGCACAGTGGTGCGTGCCTGTAAGCTTCAGCCTATGAAGTGGCTGGGGCTAAGGATCACAGTTTGAGTCCCGCTCTGGGCAACATAGCGAGACCTAGTCCCAAAAAAATAGCTGGGCGTGGTGGCGCGTGCCTGTAATCCCAGCTACCTGGGAAACTGAGGATCGCTTGAGTCCATGGTACCCCGGGCAACGTGAGCCTGAGGTTCCACAGGCAAAAATAGAGAGACCTAGTCTCAAAATAAATAAATAAGTAAATAAATAAAAATCCATAGGGTGAGTGGCTGACATTAACTTTTTGATTGCTGAAGCATCTATTTCAAAATATCATACTGAATAAACACATTGTTGGCATATGACACAGCTGCTAGCTAAACAATGAGATGAGAAAACCAGGCCATCCCCAGATATGAAGCTCCCCTTTTAACAAACCTTAGGTGACCTGGATAACTGACCTCATGGGTATCCCTTCTTTTCCCTTCTGGAATTCTAATTTCCACTCTTCTGTTTTGAATTAATCAACTAAGAGTGACTAGCAAAACCTCACTTCATTCCTGATAAAAACAGAAGCCCCGTTCTGCTCTTTCTCTCCACCTTTGATCTTACTGTTTGGCCCTTGAATATATTGTACCCCTGAGCACCTGTGAGTGATAAGTCCTGTTCTTTCAATTAAGTACTTGGATTTTTTGCCTCCATACATGTCATGACCATGACAAGGACCACAGGATAGACAGCCAGGGCACTGGCTCAGGAGAGGGGATGCTTGGGGTGGGTGGGTGTAACCACATGTAGTCAGGACCCATGCAAGTGTCTCAGGCATTTGTAGAAAATAGCATCCCTATCAACTGGGATCAACACAAAAATACCTGCCAATCTTTTCAATGTTGTCTGCTGCTCACTTAAAAATGTTTTGTGAGTAGGACTCTTTGTTTATGCAGGGTAGATGATTAGGGATAAAAAATAAGGAAAAGGACTGATTACTGCATACAATAAATTAATTCATTGAAATCAGAAACTAGCACTAATCAAGGGCTTCAAGGTCACAAGTAATGTATTTGTTTCATTTACTATTCTAAATTTATCTCTAGGAAGTAGATGTTATTGTTATCTCTAATTTAGGGATGATGAAACTTAAGCATACAGAAAATATTGAGATTTGCACTTTTTTTTTTTTTTGAGACTAGGTCTTGCTATTTTTGCCTATGGAACCGTAGGCTCTCATTGCCCAGGGTACCACAGACTCATGCAATCCCCAGCCTCAGCAGATAGCTGGGATTACAGGCGCGCACCACCACACCCAGCTATTTTTTTGGAACTAGATCTTGCTACGGGCCCCAGGTGGGACTCGAACCGCGATCCCTAGCCCCGGCCGCTTCATAGGCTGAAGCTTACAGACACGAGCCACCGTGTCCAGCCTGAGATTTGCACTTTTCATAATCAAAAATATTACATGCTTCAACAATTTTTGTTATTGTTCATTTGTTACGTGGAGGTAAAAAGTAGGTAATATAATAAATTTGAAATTTCAATAAATTTGAAATTGTTCTGATATTGGGTGGAGAAAGAGGCTTTTTAACTATAATAAACAGCTCGAAAATTCTCTTCTACCTTCTCCCTAAGAAGCAGACACCTGGCATTTTCATAGAACTACCTACTATTATTATGCAATTACAAACACCAGCTTCTCTCAGTCCCAGTGAGACTGCAAGATGGAAAAAAAACAACAACTGCATTTTGAAGTCACAGTTGCTTGTCCTCAAATGTAACTTGTCCAACTCCTGCAGCCTAAAGACATTCAAACTTGTGGGTTCTTGTCATCTGCAGACCCCTTATCATTATTTTCAAAGCCAGAACAGATTCTTAAAGTAAAAAGAACTATTTATTTCTAACAAAGTGATTTCCTAATTACTAAACAGAAAAGAAACATATAAGAAAACCCCGATCATTTCAATGTTAGGCCCTGAATCAAAAGCGGCTCAGCACAAACACCCCAGACACAGGAAGATAAGGACAAAAGGAAAAATTTACTAGGAATGCTCAGCTGAGGGCTACTGAGTCAAGGGAGACTCGCCCCGACTGCTCATTTGCAGGTCTTTTTATATAATTTTGCAGTTTAAATCACACATTTGCATTTTTATTCCTAAACCAAGCAGAGGTAAAACATGGCAGACATGTTTAGACACATACACTAAATTTACGAGCACATGTGCTGGATTATTTACCAGTCAGGAGTTACTATCCGTTTGTTTTCCTTTCCCAGGGTAGTGCTGTCCCCTGGGAAGAGGGAACTGCCTGTGCCATTAGGGGAGGAGACATTGTTTACTTTGGTGGTGCTTAATGTGAGACCCAGTCTTTCTGCTACCTATCATCAACATAGTCTAAAACCTCAGTCTCTTAGTCCTGATCATCTCACCAACGTCCAGTAAATCAGAGTTCATCAGAGAGTGCTCCAAACAAACATCCTTCTTTCTCCTTGGCATGTTCCATCCAAGCAGGTAGATAAAGACACTGTCTCTTCCTTGCTGTGTTCTCCTCTCTTCAGGTGGTAGAAAGAAACTCTGAAGAACAAGAACCAAAAACAGATTCATCAAGACCTCCTCATGGCCTCTCCAAAAATCCTTAGGCTTACTTTAATACACACTTGGCTTAACCATGCAAAAGCTGTGAGTCCACAGGCTTGAGTCCATGGCTGGGCTGCCTGCCTTGGCCATGTGGCCTAGACTTAGACTGCCCTTCTCCCTAGAATGCTAACTCCAAAATCAGTTGCTCCCCCAAATGGTAATCTCATTCCTTGTTCCAGCTCTCCTTATATAGGCTTCTTTTTCCTACCCTTCTGGGAATAAGCTTATAAATTATTACATTACAGAGGAAAACTTGTTTCACTTCTCCCGCCCTTGTATCTTTTTGAAAATAAAATTTAATTACATTCTTTCTTGTTCTTCTTGAAATTAGCAATCCTAAAGCAACAAGAGACAATGGCACCCAGGGGGATAGGCTCCAGGCATCAGTTCTGATATTTGAGAAGCAAGATGGTCTTAGTGAGCTGACTTCCCATGAAGAAACCACACCCCATTTTGGGGTTGGGAGTCATGATTTTCATTCGTTCGTTCGTTCATTCATTCAATTATGAAGCAAACAATACTTTTTGTGTTCCTCTTACCTATAAAGTATTCTGAGTTGATAAACAAAGATGGATTGTGGTCTCTGATTCAGAGAAACCTAGTATGAGGGTAATAAATATAATACAATGTAGAAAGTTGAGAGGAAATAGAGATAAAAGTAAGAATTGAATTCAGAAGAGGAAAAGGAAGAAGTCAACTTTTAATTTCAAAGTTTAGGAAAAAACAGGTCTGATGAAATGTGATCTGAATTTTAGAAAGGCATTTCATGTAAGAAAAAATTGAAGAAAACTTAACCAGTTCAGAAAGTACGACACACATGTAATGATACATTTTTATTTGGGTCGTATTTATATTGCTAACAAATTTCTGAATATACATCCTATCTATTGTGAAAATATTTTCTCTCTCTTTGAGTTTCTTACTTCCTCCTATAATAACTCTAAAAGTACATCCATGGGTGTAGTTTTGATTACTATTATTTCAAGAAAAGAGGTCTTAACAGCCTGTTGTTCTCCTATCCCCTCCCTCCCCCCAAATGACTGTCTTTCAGCATTACTCAAGTTTTGGAGAACTTTCTCCTTAGTCTTTAGTTTATTATAATTATTCTATACCAATGCAGGCATTGCTTTCAAAGACAGAGTTCTTTATTTATCCAACTATTTAATTCATCCTCTCCCCAAAACACATAAAGTATACATACCCACACACATACACATAAGACATTTCCCCTTAATTACTAGGCAGACTCAAGGTGGTTGGTTCATGGAGGGTTTCTAATCTCAGTCTCCTCAATCTTCCATATATAAGGAAAGAAGACTGTTCTCTTAATAAAAAATCTTAATCAATTTTGAGACCAAGATGAGTGTTATATCTCTATTTTTTTAAAGGACAAGTTTATTAGGAAAGGGAGAAAGATAGACATTTGCATAGTCACAGGTGGGCAGAGAGCTATCTGAGTGTTATTTCTCTAAAAGGTGGACTTGCTTTTATTTCATTTTTTTTCTTTATAGATGTCTACTTATTTAAAGTGAACAAGAATCAATTTTATTTTATTTTATTTTTTTGTGACTAGGTCTCGCTATTTTTGCCTGTGGAACCTCTGACTCAAGCTGCCCGGGGTACCACAGACTCAAGAAATCCCCAGCCACAGCTTTCCAGGTAGCTGGGATTACAGGTATGTAACACCACGCCCAGCTATATATTTTTGGAACTAGGTCTCACTATGTACCCCTGGCGGGACTTGAACCCCAGTCCCTGGCCCCAGCTGTAGCTTCCTAGGCTGCTGCTTACAGGCATGCACCTCTATCCCTGGCCAAGAATCAATTTCTTACTGAGGTTAACATAAACTCAACATTTTAATATATTCTTACAGTGGAATTTATATTGAATATTTATGGATTAACTGAGAAATCTTCAAAAATTTGAGTATTTTGCACTTCACATTTGACTGTGAAGTAATAACTGGTTTTGTACTTACCTTTTTACCATAAGTAAATTCTAGAGCTTAATAAAATACAAGAAGTAATTGTTTTCAGGCACTGGACAACAGATAGCATGTGCTATAAATCCTTGTGTGAAGAACTTGACCTTATTATATTTAGAGAGTTATAACCCAACAACTATAGAATGCCCAGATTCTTTTCAAGTGCATATGGAATTGGTAAAATAGTATAGAGGAAACAATAAGTTCATGAATGACATTCTAAAAGAACTTTACCCCAGTGCTTTTACAATCTTCAACCTGATCTGGGTATTGAAGAGATCTAAGTCCTGAGGAGTACAACTCCTAGTTTGTCATGAATCTGACTTCCTGAATGGAGGTTACTGGGAACTAAAGGCAGAATTAAGCAACCTTGCTTGACTTGTATCTGATGATGTGTTCTCTTGTTCTCTCTTGATTTCTTTCTTCTGCAGCCCTGACTTGCATCAGATGCTGAGGGAAGGAAAGGCATATATCGAGACACTTGGAAGAGCACTTGAAAGAGACTAATCTATAAGAAACATGTGGGGAAGCTTCTCCTGGCCCATGGCAGAGACAATGACAGTTGTTGTTATGGCATATGTTAAATTTTGAGCTCTTTAGAATTTGCCTAACCCCTTTCTTGTGGTTCCTTGCCAAAAGTTACCTTAAACTTGTGGCAAGATTTTTAGTCTTGGTAGTGCTGCTTCAAGCTGACCTGTTTGGTTGGTATTTGCCCATGAGGAGAAGGAAAATTTTTGAACCTTTTTTTTTTTGAGACTAGGTCTCGCTATTTTTGCCAGTGGAACCGCAAGCTTTCGTTGCCCGGGGTACCATGGACTCAAGCCATCCCCGTCTCAGCTTCCCAGGTAGCTGGGATTACAGGTGCACGCCACCACGCCCAGCTATTTTTTTGGGACTAGGTCTCACTATGTTGCCCCGAGTGGGACTCAAACTGCGATCCCTAACCCCAGCCGCTTCATTGACTGAAGCTTACAGGGATGTGCCACTGCGCCTGGCCTTGAAATTCTTTCTTCCACATCATTTCTACAGAAGTCTTTCAATCTAAGAGTTTGCTCCCTTTGCCTTTGTGCACACATTGGCTGAATATTTTTAAAACACACCTCTTAACAGTCTGGGATTTCTGTATACCCCTTGGTCATGTACTAACAAAATATTCACCAAGATAGATTACCCACATAAAATTCAATTCAAATTTCAAAACATTGAAATCATATGGACTATGTTCACTGACAATAACAGAATTAAATAACATTAAGATTTGTTTAAAAAAAATAGAGACCAAATATTTCGAATAAGTCTCTAAAACTGTTTCAGGGGTAAATTTTCTTCTCTCACCTGTATCCCCAAATGATAAGGTATTTAAGAAATGTTGAAATATTTCAAAATGTATGACAGTGAAAACACTGTTCAGTGAAATTTGTAGAATGTAGCTTAAACAGTACTTTGGTAAGTTTATAGCATAAAATGACTGTTAGGAGAGAAGGTTTAGACTCAGTGATTTGAATTTCTATTTATATAAGGTAAAAAAATTAAAGAAAAAAAAGATAAAATCATAGAAATAGATTAAGTTATTAAAAACAAGTGATTCTTTGAAAAGATTGGTAAAAATTAAGGAAGAATGATAAAAAACAGAAGGAGCAAGGCCAGGCATGGTGGCGCATGCCTATAAACGGCAGTTTAGGAAGCTATGACCGGGGCCAGGGATCTCAATTCGAGACCCACCAGGGGCATGTAGTGAGACCTAGTTCCAAAAAAATATAGCTGGGCGTGGTGGTGTGCACCTGTAATCACAGCTACCTGGGAAGCTAGGCCTGGGAATTTCTTGAGTCTGTGGTATCCTGGGCAACGTGAGCTTGCGGTTCCACAGGCAAAAATCGTGAGAGCTAGTCTCAGAAAAAAAAACAAAAAACCCAGAAGGGGCAAATGATAACTGCTAAGAATAAAAAAAGGAACATCTTTATAAACCTTATAGAAAGAACACTAATAAAGGACTATTATGATGAGCTTTACACTGATAAATTATTTATTAATTTATTTAGGGTGTTCCTCACCCCTCCTCTTCCCCTTGTCCTCCCCTCTGTCACTCCATCTCTTCTTTCCCTGCCAGTTATTGATTAATTTTTAGTCCATTGATTCTTCCTCTTCTGGAGCAATGTTCTATGTATTCATTCATTCATTCATTCATTCATTCATTCATTTATCTTTTGAGACTAGGTCTTGTTATTTTTGCCTGTGGAATCGCAGACTCATGTTGCCTGGGGTACCACAGACTCAAGCAACCCCCAGCCTCAGCTTCCCAAGTAGCTGGGATTACAGGCATGTTCCATAACGCCCAGATATTTTTTGGGGACTAGGTCTTACTACATGGCCCTGAAAGGACTTAAACTGTGATCCCTGACCCCAGTCGTAGCTTTCTAGGCTGCTGCTTACAGGTATGTGCCACTATGCCCAGCCCTGCAGCAATGTTCTTTTGCCAGGTGTAGACATGTTTTCCTGGGACACAGCAGCCTGTGTTTATTTGTCCAGGTGTATCTTTGTTTCAGGTAGCCTCTTCACACATATTTGTGTCCTTTCAGTGCATCTTCCTTCTTACTGGCCATTGGCTCCAACCCAGCTTCTGTCACATTTTGCTTCTTTTTTGCTTTGGCATTGGGAGCATAACTCTCAGCCGATGTTCATGTAAAATGTTTCTTAATCAATACAGGCACTGGCAGATGGTTGGTCTGGTTATTAGTGGAGCTGTAGTGGGGCTGCTGTCCATCTCTGTGGCTTTCCTCTCTGCATAAAATGGAAGGGTGCTAACTTGCACTGAAGGCTTCTCTGAACCAGAGATTATGTTCCCATCCATGGAAACCTTGGTGGTTGTATTTCTGAGACAGTTTGTCCCTGTAGTCTCACAGCCCTGTGTCCCATGGATCTGAGATGTTTTTTTGTTTTTTTTAATTTTTATCATTCATTCATTCATTCATTCATTCATTCATTCATTCATTCATTCATTCATTCATTCATTCATTCATTCATTCATTCATTCATTCAAGACTAGGTCTCACTATTTTTGCCCGTGGAACCGCAACCTCTCGTTGCTCAGGGTACCACAGACTCAAGTAATGCCCAGCCTCAGCTTCCCAGGTAGCTGGGATTACAGGTGCGCACCACCACACCCAGCTATTTTTTTTTTTTTTTTTTGAACTAGGTCTTGCTACGGGCCCCAGGCGGGACTCTAACCGCGATTCCTAGCCCTAGCCGCTTCATAGGCTGAAGCTTACAGGCACAAGCCACCGTGCCCGGTCTTTTGAGATGTTTGTTCTGGGCTTTCTTTCTCCTCATCTCCATCTTCATGTGCATCTGCCAGTGAATTAGTGATTTAGTTTTTTCTGATGAGGATTGACTGGATTTGGAGAAGGCCAGAGAGGGTGACCCCTACCGACCTGCCTGCTGTCCTTCACCATGCTTGCCAACACCCTCCCCATTGGCCTGCACATCTGTCAGCCCCCCCCCCAGTCCAGGTGGGGGGGTGCATGGGATGGCTGAGCCTCGGGGGACATTGGTGGCCCAGTTCCTGATGGGACTGGGTGGAAGTGTGGGCAAATGCCCTTTGTTTCCGGGCCTCTCTTTAAGGGGGCCCGAACCCCGGACACCACCTGCCAGTCAGAAATGCAACATGGGGGCCCACCCACTCTCACACCCCAGTCCAAAGGTGCTGCGTGGGAGGGCTGAGCTCCGGGGGCACAGGAGGTCCAGTCCCTGAGGGGACTGAGTGGAAGCATGAGTGAATACACTGATAAATTTAATAAACTAGATAAAATAGATAAATTCCCTAGAATGATTGAACTTACTAAAGTTGATATAAGAAGAGATGAAAAAAATCTCCATGGTTCCTGTAATTGTTGAAGAAATTGAGTTATTGAAATAAACCAACTCAAGAAGAAAACTGAGATACAGATGACTATAATCATAACTCAAAAATCTAAGGAAGAATAATACCAACCTGAAACAAAATATTTCCAAAAAAAGGAGGCATAAATGCAAACAGTTTTATGAAACCTACAATATTTATTCTGATGACAAAACCTGTCAAGACTATTATAGTTTCTGTTTTAATTTAATTACTTCCCAAAAAGTTCCATCTCCTGAAACCTGAAACTTGGAAATTCTGTTTCCAAGAATTAAACTACAGCCCAATCTCTCTCAAAAACAGAGATGTGAAACTTTAAACATTAGAAAATTGAATCAAAGTATATATATATATTCTTCCATACATTTATTTATAAAATATATATATATATTCCTTGATTTAATTTTATGAATGTTATGAATTTTTATGAATTATATGAATATATATATTAAAATAATACATCATGACCACTTAGACTCTACCTAAGAATAAAAGATTTGTCTGTTTAACATACAGAATATGCTCAATATAATTCTTTGCATTAATGGGATAAAGAGGAACAAATGGTATTTCAATAGGGACACTAAAATATTCCCTAAAATCTAATATCCAGTTATGAAAAATTTCAGAAAACTACAAGCAGAAATTTCCTCAATCTGATAAAGATTATCTACAAAAATATTTTCTTAAAATTTTAATTAATTTTTAAAATTTATTTATTTAACATTGATAAATGGTTATTAGGAGACCTCCCCCTCCCTCTGACTCCCCCTCCAATTACTCAAAACCCTCTCTCTTTGTTATTTGTTAAGTTCATTTAGTCTCTTTCTTTCCTGTGGCAGTGTGCTTTCTCTGGGTGAGGGTTTGTGTTCTTGGGTCAGGGCTTACTGTGTTGATAGATTTCAGTCTTATCCTTGCTCTGGGTAGCCAGTCTGTGCTTATTTATGATCTATCAATTTTCCTGTTGTTTATTGTCTTTCCACTCTGTTCTCTGTGCTGTTTTGCTGCTTCTTCACCTTACAGTTCTGGCGTCCAGTTTAGGGGGCTTGGCCCAGCCATTGTCGGTGAAGGAGTTTCTCCGTGGGTACAGGCATCTGTAAATAGTCATTGGAGATCATCTCCTCTCCCTTCGTTTGCTGCTTTGCTGTAAGATCAATGTCATGACTTGGTGGCCTTCCTCTCCCATGGTGTGGTGAGGGGCAGCTTACTCTCTTAGATGATGTCTTGGAAATGAGATTATGGCTCATCCATTCCTGGTAGGCTTGTAGGTGTGTAGCCATGACAGCTTGTTCATATGGCAATTTTGCCAGCCCTGCATGCACTGAATATCTCTCAATATTCCATCTCTTGTGTCCTTCTCTAATGGAATGGTTGGATGTCTACATGGTCCCTCACCCATTCTAAGACAATGTTTGCATTATTTGTACATTTCTTTTTCCTCCTGAGGACTAACTAGAGTGAGAGCGAAATAGAAGGGGCATTTCCCCCCCTCTCCTCCCATCCTGGCCCACCCACCCACACCTGGGGCAGAGACTGGGGCCCAGATGGCCACACAGGTGCTGCCTCAACTCCCCATGGCATGGGAGTGTGACCCTGCCATGCTGGGACCCTCCGGGCATGCAGGTAACTGCACCATGCAGTTGGTGCAGTTGGACCAGCTGGTGGATGGAGGCTACTACCCCCGGCCGGACCCCTCTCCCCCCTGCCACTCAGGTTCACCCGCAGAGGGGCCCATCCCAGTGTTCCATGAGCCTTTGACCCTGCTGGCAAAGGGGCCCTGACAGCTGAGTTTACTGGCCGTGCAGGCAGCCATATGGCTGCCCGCTGGTGGACAGACCTACTCAAATACTATTGCTGTGTGTTTAATGATGAAAGACTGAATGTTTTCCTCTAAGACCAAATATTTGTGTGTTCCTTCTATTCACATTATGAAATCATACCCTCCCCTCCCCGCTGTGATGGTATTAGGAATTGGGAACTCTGGGAAGTAATTTGGAATAGATAAGATCATGAGAGTGGAACTATCATAAATGGGATTAGTATTTTTATAATTACAATAGAGCTTATTTCCTCTTTCTCCCTTGAGCATTGAGAAGGCAATCATTTGCATTCTGGAGGAAGGCCCTCACTGACCAGACTGTCACCAGATCTCACTGCCAGTCTCCACAACTATAATAAAATTCTGTCCTTGATAAGCCATCCAGTTTATGATATTCTGCGATTGCAGCCTGAATCAACTAAGAAAGGTGTCCACTCCAACTATTTCTATTCAGTAAACTAGTTTAATAAAGTAAGAAAAAGAAATAAAGATTGGAATAGAAGTAAAAATGTCACAATGTTACCAAGAGATGGACTTTCTGCCTTCTGCGCATATTATGAGAGCAGGGTTTGATAAAAGTTTTATTACAAATCAGTTGGCAAGAAGAGAGAAGATAAACTTAAATCTGCTCTCCCAGTTAAAAAAGGGAATGAAGGCCAGGCATGGTGGCGCATGCCTACAAGCAGCAGCCTAGAAAGTTGTGGCCAGGGCCAGGGATTGTGTTTCGAGTCCCACTGGGAGCACATAGTAAGACCTAGTCCCCAAAAAATAGCTGGGCATGGTGGTGCGCACCTGTAATCCCCACTACCTGAGGCTGGGGATTGCTTGAGTCTGTGGTACCCCAGGCAACGTGAGCCTGTGGTTCCACAGGCAAAAATAGCGAGACCTAGTCTCAAAAAAAAAAAAAAAAGGAATGAGTTTATATAGGTTTGGGGGATAGGTTGAGAACAAAGGACTTATACTTTATTGGTAGAAGTGAAGTGTAGAGTAGGCTGAAGTTCATACATGGAGAAGGATGAAGAGGCTTTTCTTCAGAGATATTTCTGTGGTGTAGCCTTCATCCTCTGCATTTGCCATCTAGGACTTTGGAGTTAAGCTCAATATTAGTTGCTTTTGCTTTGCTAAGGCTGGGTCATATTCTGATAAAGTTCAGTTTCTGCTGTCTGTGAAAGCAAACCTCAAAGAGAAAGTAAGGTAAGTATTTTGGGGGGGGCTTTAGGGTTTGAAAGCAATTTATTTACCTAACCTTAGTTACAATAATGTGATAGTCTATAAATGAATTCCTGAGGAATCTACAAAATAGCTATTAGAGTTAGCAAAGTTGCAAAGCACAGGATGAAAAATAAAAATGTAAACTATCTCTATATTATAGAAAACAAAAATTGGACAGTAAAACTAAAAAAGGAGTAATTTAAAATACCAAAATTATGACATATCTAGCCATGAATTTAATGGAACCTTATACTTGTACAATCAATAAAATAATGCTGTGAGAAATTAAAGACCTATGTTGTAGATGAAAACATGTTCAGGAATTGACAAATCAGTAAATTGTCAATCCAACCCTCTCAAAATATCTATATTCAAAATATATTTTGAATGTAATTCAAATCAAAATCCCAGAAGCTACTCTGTAGGCAATGACCAACTGATTTCAAATTGATGAGTAAATGTAAGGACCTAACTATAGCCAAGATAAACTTGAAAAAGGACAAAGTTGGAAAACTTGTACTTTCTATTTTTAAGGCTTATATAATATCAGTGGTAATCAAAGCAGTAATATTTATGTATTGATAATGCTATCAGGTCAAAATGTGGCAGAAGCTTCCAACCAACATGCCAAAGAAAAACAGCAGTACTTTTAAAAGGCAGATCTGCCACCCACAATCTTTCAGATTTTTCCCACCTATGTAGCAGTTGCAGTCAAATGTAATGTAAACAACAGGGTTATTAACAAGGAAAATTAACCAGGAAAACAGAAAGCCCTTGATGTCACAAGTGGCCAGTTATTTTACCCCAGTCACCATTTTTAGTCCCAAAGGTCCCAAAACACCTGTCCAAGATGGTGCCCCTTTACCCCTCCAAACCTGAGGTAGGTATTCTGCAAAGTCCAGCCTTTCTTTTCCATCTTCTCTTTGCTTTTCTCTTCAGTGTTTGAGCTGCTCAGCTTCTCCAAGGTCTTTCAAAGTTTTCCAACAAATATTGATGCAAAATCAGCTTTCCAAACCCCTGGCTTTCCCAGATACCAGTTTTTTTCAGCAAGCTTCCATGCCACCTTGCTGCAGCTCCATGCATTTCCTTTACCAGGCCTGCCTTTGGCAGTGTCTGGCCAAATTCATCAGGTCTTCCCTCAGCAGACCCTGTTACCCCTGGTCTGCCATTCTGGCATCTGACTCCAGACCAGCGACTTACTTCTCTGACAGCCACTCTCCCACCATGGCTCCTTGCCACCACCAGTTCACTATTCGGGGGTTTCTGCCCAACCCAGTTGCTCAGGGCACCTCTTTACTGACCCACCGCTCTCCTGTTTCCCACGCATCTCTCCTATTCCTTTTTATGTGCCCTTTGACACTTCTCATTTCTTCTCGTGGATCTTTCTCTCAGACCCCACCCACCAGGACAATATGATGCTCAATACAATTTTCAACTATTTCATTACCAGAGGTCCTGGCTACTGATTCAGTTGAATCTAATCTCATTAGCAAGAATAGAAAGACCTATGCAAATACCATCAGTAGAGTGCTGAATCAGTATGAAAAAAAATACATATATAAAAGAACTTCAATCTTTACATTAAGCAACTTATCTTGAATTATAGATATAAACAAACATAAACATAGACATAAACATTTGAAATAAAGATAAAAACATAAGAGCTAACACTACAAATATTCTAAATGAAAACAAAGGAGAAAAATCTTTGCCATATTGAGTTACAGGATACTTTCTTAGATAGGACATGAAAGCATGAACCATAAAATAAAGATTCATAAACTTCATCAAAATGAAGGGCCAAAGCTGGGCACGGTGGCGCATGCCTCTAAGCTTCAGCCTATGAAGTGACTGGGGCTAGGGATTGCGGTTCAAGTACCGCCATGGGCACGTAGCAAGACCTAGTACCAAAAAATTATAGCTGGGAGTGGTGTCACTTGCCTATAATCCCAGCTACCTGGGAATTGCTTGTATCTGTGGTATCCCAGGCAACATGAGCCTGCGGTTCCACAGGCAAAAATAGTGAGACCTAGTTGCAAAAAAAAGAAAGAAAGAAGAAGAAAGCGTTTTGCCCTTCCAAAGAACTAGTAAGAAATTTAATGGCAAGTCACCCAGGGAAAATAATTGCAAAATTTGTATCTTATAAAAAAGCTTTATCTAAATGATAGTTTATAATTCAATTAGATAAGCAAGGCAATTAAAAATGGGCAAAAGATTAGAATAGACATCATACCAAGTAATATTAAAATAATGGCAAATATGCACATGAAAAGGTGCTCACCATCAGCTAGGGAAATGCAAATTTAAAAAAATCATAATTAGGCAACACTAGCCATTAAAAAGATAAAATTGAATGATTAACAACACTAATGTTTGCAAGGTATGAAATAACTGCTACTTTGATAATCAGTTGTGCTTTGAAAAGTATATGTAGTTAAAATATACTTACACGTCTGAGCAATCTCACTATTCAATATTTACCCTTAAGAATACTTTTATTCACTCAAAAACTAAGCTGTTTATAGCAATTTTATTCACAATAGCCTCAACTTCAAATAATCCCATTGTCTATCAACTGATGAATGAACAAACTTTAAAAAATATTAAAAAATCACAAAGTCCATTCATATAATGGAATACAGCTCATCAGTAAGATTAAATGAACTACTGATAAATGCAAAGGCATCTATGAATTGCAAAAGTACTGTCACACTAAGTGGAAGAAAAATTTCTATTTCTAAAATCATTGTGATAGAAAATGGGATTAGTGGGGGTTCAGGGAGGGGAGTGAAAGCAAAGTGACATGAGGGAATTTGGGGGGGAGGAGAGCAAAGGAATATTCTATATATTGGCTGGGGTCATGATTAGCCATTGTCTACATTTGTCAAAATCTGTTAAAGGATGCACTGAAAATAGATGAAATTTACAGTATCTAAATTATAGCTGAGCTACATTAATTTTTAGAAAAAAAGAAACTGCCCATACAAAGACATAACTTTATTTACTTATTAGGTCAAATAAAGCACCTTCAGTTTTACTTTTAAAAAAACTTTTAATTTGAAGTTTCAAAGTGAAACTTTAAAGATTTACTAGAAAGACACTAAGAGGCTGCTTTGAGAAAGGGAATTGAATTAAGTTCCATGAAATCACAATAGTCTTGTGCACCCTAAATTTCTTTGTCTTTCTTTCCTGCTTCCAAGTCTATGGATCACTGGTTTTCTGGGAAGAATTATAAGGAATACAAGTCAGCAATCAGGGAGAAGAGATGCATAGTGCAAGAAAGGGGGCGGGGGCAATGTACAACTTCCATGCCTCTCCAGGTACACTATTCTCTCCCAGATCTTCCTGTGCTCACCAACCCAGAAACTCACTTACTGAATTTGCCAATGTTACTCAAACACTTCTGATCAGGGAAAGGCTGCCTTGCTCCTGCTAGCAAGTCTTGGTTAAAGGAAGGTATCAGAAGAGGTTGCTAGGGATCTTTTCTCCACACTCAGAGGAACCCCCAGAGAGCATACTTTTAAGTGGAAACACAGGCTGTGTTCAGCTCTCAGCTGGTGCTGAAGGTTCCCCTGGGGCTGAACACCTTCACCCTGATTCAGCTGCTCTAAATATCTAATCAGGAAAGAAGACAGCTCATGATGAAAACCAGTCTCTTGGTAAAAGCAGAATATGACCAATTTAGAATTTTCCAGAATGAAATAACTATACCATATGTTGTTGGTACCCCTTGGGAGGTGCCCTTTAAATTGTGCCTTAACACATGAAAGGAGCCTTACTCAGGGGAGAATAAGAAGGGCAGTTGTTCCTTAAAAGACTCCAAATAAAATACCCAATAAGCTAAAATCATGAACCAGCAATTAAGCAGAACACATGGGATTTGAGTTCTTTAACCAACTTGATGCAGAGTAATTCCCAGTGGAAATCTTAGATCTCAGCACCAAGCTCAGTTTGCAATGTCCAAGCTAAACACACCGATTTGAACTTCAAGGATGAGGAGTTGGTGGGAAAGCAAAATAAATGATGATAAACTAAGAAGTGTTACTTTTGCCATTCTAGAGGCAACTTGGTCCAGAAAGAGTGTTGTGGCGCTTAACCACTTAGCTCTTTTGAGTTGATCTGTGGGTCTACCCACACCTCCACCTCCTCATTAGCCATCACATCAATTTAGGTGAGCTGTTGTAAGGTTTCAAGAGAATACCTGTGAGACTCTTTACCACAATGCCTAACTTCCAGAAGCTCTGTGAATAGTAAATATTGTATGTACCAGGACATTAAATACCATGTTGAGAATTAAAAAATACATATGAGGGGAAAGGATGTGTGAGTGCTAACATTTCAGCTTTAATTCCTGGAGGGTTAGAAAAGAGTAAGCAACTCATCATAATAGGGATGCAGTAGCCTTCATCAGGGACATGGGAGTGAACATCCTCAGTGATAATGGTAGATGATAGGGATGGCTGTCCCCCTAGATCCATTAATCTTCCCTGGAGACTCTCCCCTGAGGATTCTGTTACCTGAGCTCCCTTGCTGGCTAGTTACCAGTTGGATTTGGCCACTGTGAGGTAAATCATTCAGCAAGGGGTGTTTCTTCCCTGACGCCTCCTGTGTGTTACTGTCTTCTTTAGCAGTATTCACATCCTTCCAGGACCGTATCATCTTTACAACCTCAGGTCCCACTGGGTGCTGCTGCTGTTTCCTCCCCTCAAATAGTAATGGTTTTATACCCTTCCCAATATGCATGTGTCCCTTAACCTTAACCCTGAACACACCTCTATAAACCAGGCATTCATTAAATTCTCTTTGAACCATCTGTACCAAATGGCATTTTCTACTGGGGACCCTGAATGATCCGGGGTTGCAAAGAACTCATAAATATTTTCATGACAGAAAGATCAAGATTTAATTATCTGGCATTAACAAGGAGTGTCAACTAAGTAAAATATTACATATAAGTAATAATTTTCCTCTTCCCAGGAGTTTTCCTAAAAATATTAGAAATGCAGATAGCAAGATAGTGGTAGAATAGTAAAAGTCCAAAGTGGGAGAATGAAAGAAGCAATATTTCAGAGCTGAGGCAATAGAAGGAAAACTCCTAACTGCACATGAAGTTGGAAGTTTGAACAATTACATGAGGCCTTGTATTACCTGACAAAACTTTTTTTTTTTTTTTTTTTTTGAGACTAGGTCTTGCTATTTTTGCCTATGGAACCGCAGGCTCTCGTTGCCCGGGGTACCACAGACTCAAGCAATCCCCAGCCTCAGCTTCCCAGGTAACTGGGATGACAGGTGTGTGCCACCACGCCCAGCTATTTTTTTGGAACTAGGTCTCGCTACGGGCCCCAGGTGCAACTTGAACCGCGATCCCTAGCCCTGGCCGCTTCATAGGCTGAAGCTTACAAGCATGAGCCACCATGCCCGGCCTTACCTGACAAAACTTAGAAAAGCTATAAGACCTGCTTCAATTTTCATCCAGCAGAAGAGGAAGACAAGTCCCAAGGACTATATTTAAAGGGAAGAGTAGGAGTTAAATTTGCTATATTATTATATACCAGGGGCCTGCTATTCAAAATAATTTTCACGTAACTTCAGTATGTAGTAGTATGAATATGAGTTACAGGTGTAATAGTTGCAGCTCTAGAAAGAGTATTTGCACAGCTTAGAACAAGGACGTAGGTCCCAATTAGGATTTGGGCCTCAGGCCTACTCAATTCTAGCCTTCTTACCAAATTATCAGCCTCATCATGCTGCAATGGTGGTAGATCTGTTCATTTTCTTATCATCTTAGGTTCAGAGTGTTTTCTTCCAGTTTTTTTTTTCTGCCCTAATGTAACCTCTTACACACGTCATACTGCTCGCAGATATGTATTTTTTTATATGGTACCATGTAACAGCTTGCAACTTTAGTTGTTCAACTATTGATGAGTGTTACTTCTGATTCATTTGCATACAGAAATCAGGAATGGATTTGTCAGACAATGGGTCAGACACTTAGGGAAGGATGGTTTCCAGTCCTAGTTCATTTGGCAACAATATTTGGTTCTACTTTGCAAGGGATGAAATTTAACTTTTAGGGCCCTGAGAGTCTGATCTCTTTGATCAAATCTGTATGTGCACATGTTTGTGTCTATCTATCTTCTACTTAAAATACTGTCTGCTTGTTAATCAGCAGACCTAATTTCATGATTAAATAATCAACAGGTTCTTGTCTTTTTTGTGACATCTATGTTGGAAGCCAATATCCAATATGATCACTTGGCAGTGAGCACAGGGAAAAGAATTGACTTTAATGGCCAGTATCAATGACTCATGTCAGTGTGATAGTCAGCAGGGATCTGGCAAAGACTCTCTTGGTCCATAGGCTATGTTACTCACAAACACCTGGTTTGTGCTAACGGCATCTACACAATTTCTGTGTCTCTGACTCTGCTTCATATTTCATTTACCAACTTAATCACAACCAGTTAACTCTCCAGTGTGTTAAAAATATACTTCTGTAAGGGTGTGACAAGGCTAAATTGGGGGGCTGTGGCCTTGACTTTGTAATAACATGCGGCTGAAGAGGAAGATGCCACTGTGGGTGGAGACTCAACAAAGCAAAAGGAGAGCACAGGCATGAGAAGAACACAGGATGAGAGTATGCTTAAGAGTTCATGCAGGGAAAAGAGAGAGGCATTTGCAGGTCTGAGAGAAGAAGGAGGGCTGTGGGGGCACTTGGCCCAGATCTTAGCCAGACAGAGAAGAAAACCTGCAAGCTTTAGGAAACCTGGTCTTCATTACATGTGTCCCTCATGAGAGGGCAGCTACCTGGAAAGAGCATTCGTCCCTGATGAGAGACTTCATGGAAACTGGACTTCATGTTGGTCTGTTTTTATTTTTTTTTATTTTTTTATTTTTTTTTGAGACTAGGTCTTGCTATGTTTGCCCGTGGAACCTCAGGTTCACGTTGCCCGGGGTACCACAGACTCAAGCAATCCCCAGCCTCAGCTTCCCAGGTAGCTAAGATTACAGGCACGTGCCACCACGCCCAGCTATTTTTTTGGAACTAGGTCTCACTACATGCCCCTGGCGGGACTCGAACCGTGATCCCTGGCCCTGGCTGCAGCTTCCTAGGCTGCCGCTTACAAACATGCCACCATGCCTGGCCCATGTTGGCCTGTTTTATGCTGTTTGGTTTGCTGAACTGGAGTGAGGCATCCACAGCCTGGACGACCCTGAGGACTCTTGGTTCCTTATCCTCTCATTAGTAAATACTGTTTTTGGTTTCCTGGTCTTGCACTGCTGATACACAGGTGCATGGGACCTGGTAATGGTGGGTTTAAAGACTGACTTTTCCCATGTGAGGCATGGGAATTTGCCTGCTCCCCACCTGCTAACACTCCAAGTTATGGTCACCTTCTATTGGCCCAAGACTTTCTTTGACATGAGATCCCTTACCTCTGATATTAATATTATCTCCCAGCTCTAAGAGAGTTTTTTTTTTGTTTGTTTGTTTTTTTTTTTTTTTACTTGACTTCTTAGGGAACTCTTGTTATGGGTCATGTCTGCCAGGTATGGCTACCAGATGGAAATACATAACCTTACAGGACTAATTCTTGTGGAGTACAACATTTCCTCTTAATTTCAGGGTTCTAAATAGAAGTACAGGTGATGACTCTCTATAGATATTTCCTAACTTGTTTTTGTCTTTTGGAGGTCATAATGCTAGGAACATATTAGATCTGATTAACTTCACTTTTAAATATAAAGCCCTATAAGCTCCCACTCTGACCATAAACTCTCATCATCTTAACTCTGACTTCTTCTGCAACCTCTTCCTCTACTGCAGAGGAATTTTGAAACACCGTAACCCCTCTAGCCTCTCCTGGTTGTAGTTCCTTCTTTATCTAAGCTTTGGCTGATGGTATCACCTCAGCCTCTCATAGGCAGCTCATGACTTACACCCTGTCCTGCAAACTTTCCTGCACCACAGAGCCAGCACTGGCTGTCTGCCTCTGCATACTCAGTGTTGCTGAAGGAAAAACAATTACTAAATCAATAAAAACCACTGCAAGTTAAACTTTCATTTTTATTGTACTCCTCTATCAGCAAAATATTTTCATTAACTCTTATAGGGTTCCTGGTTGGGTCTGAAAATAAACTGACAAAGGCAGATTAACAGGAGAGAAGCAAGATGTTTTATTCAATCTTTCCATGTACTTGGGAACCTTCACAATGGAGTGACCCAAGCAGATTTCATATTTTTTAGACAAAGAAACAGTATATTTGTGATGAATTGACAGGAGAAAGGATTCTGGGCTCTGATAATAAGTGGTAAAGAAGTAATTAGGATAATAAGGGTTAATTTAATAAGATTGTACAGATTTCTTGACCCCAAATTCCCTATCTACAGTGATAAGAATATCTTCCTTCCTCTGGAATAGAGAAGCTAGATTTCACATGGGAGTTTTATGATTTGTTTTAGAAAAGAAGGATGAGATGGAGAGGTCAGAGAGACCTTCCTGCTTTTGCAATTTTCTCATATCATATCATTTAAGCTTAAGATATTCAGTATGTCAAGGTACCATATTTTGGGACAGCATCACCAAATGTCATTAATACCAGCTATATTCCCATCCTCCCCAACATGTATCTATCATTCTAACTTTTAATGACCTGATATATGATAATATTTTTATAGCTACCATACAAAGTAAATACAAATAGCTTGAGGATTTTTTTGAACTTATGTATCTGTGAAATCACCATCTGGAATATCCAGGTTAGAGAGCTGTGCCTTGAAGAGGTGAGAGGGGAACTGTCGAAGTGGGTTGAGGCAGAGTCTAACAGCAGAGGCCCCAATGGTAGACATCTTTGAAGGGAGCCAGAGCAGAATGTGAGGGTAATATTAGGTGTCATCAGGGTTCCTGTAAGTAAGTGGGAGGCTTAGCAAAAGGCGGTTAACATTGTGAATCTAACTTTCATTCTAGGTTGGGGTGGGTTGGGGAACATGTAATTACTTTACTATATATAGTCCTCCTAGACTATATAACCTAAGGTCAAAATCTTATATATGGTTATATTTCTAGCTTTTAGAATATTTTCTGACCTGTTGTTGAATAAAGAGCTATATCCTCTTGACTACTTGCATATCTATATGCAGCGTAAACTCTGAAAGCTGGAATAAAGTTTCTAACAAACTTTGAGTACTATTTTTTTTTTTTTTTGAGACTAGGTTTCGCTATTTTTGCCCGTGGAACCGCAGTCTCATGCTACCTGTGGTACCACAGACTCAACCCGTCCCTAGCCTCAGCTTCCCAGGTAGTTGGGATTACAGTTGCACGACACCATGCCCAGCTATTTTTTTGGGACTACGTCTTGGTATATTGCTGCGGGCGGGTCTCAAACCAGGATCCCCAGTCCCAGCTGTGACTCCAAAAGCTGTCACTTACAGGAATGTGCCACCATGCCTGGCTGAGTACTTTTTTTAAAAAATAATTTATTTATATATAAATTTCATATTCTTGTAATCACTGGGGTTCACCCCCCCAACCTCCTCCCTGACGGTTCCCACCCTCTCCCACCACCCCTTGAGTTGTGTATTTCAATTTGGTTGTTAACTTGTTTTTACTTTTCCTCGTGGCTTTTTGTTTATTTTTCCTATGTCCCATATAATAGTGAAACCATTTGGTTTCTGTCTTTTTCTTTAAAATGTACATATATATCTATATACCTATGTTTATATTACATTGTTCCATTATTGTGTACCCCGGGGCTTTCCCACTTCACTAACACTAGTCAATCATCCTGATTTTTTGTGCTCTTCACCTCCCCCACCTTCTTCCCCCTCCTCCTCTCTCGCTCCATTGTTCAGTCCCATTGGTTGTTTTCATTCTTTCTTATTCATTTTTTGTTTTTCCCTATATCCATCATATAAGTGAATCCATCCTGTACGTCTCTTTTTCTTTTTGACTTATTTCTGATAATATGAGTCTTTCTAGTTCCATCCAGGTTGCTGCAAATGACAAGTGTTTGTCCTCCTTGATTGATGCATAGTATTCCATCATGTATATGTACCAGTTTTTTTTTTTAGCCAATCATCTTTTGGGGGGCATTTGGTTTGTTTGAGTACTATCTTAAATAAACATTGCCAGGACACATGAGTCAGGCTGCCCCACCCCAACTCTTCATCACCCAAGTTTCTTTGTTTTAAAGAGTCTGGTTTATTTAGATAAAACTTTGGGGAACAGAGGGTTTATGTGTATATAATTTCTTGTTTCTTTCTTCTCTTAATTTTTCTTGTATTTTAAATTTACCAGTGGTGAGCCCTCAAAATCCTAGACATCTACCCTCAACTCCAAGAAAAGCAGAATCCTACATCAGTACACTCTCTACCCACAACCTCACTGTGGCCCAAGTGTGTTGTGCAATTTCCAGGTCTGTGAGTAATAAATTTCTGTTTTTCAAAGTTTCCTGATGGTTATTGCTAAAAGGCATCTTGCAATCATGGTATGAACGCCAGTGGCAGGTACAGACTAATAATGACTTAAAAGGGTAAATGTCTATGGGACAGTGACTGGGGTCCAAGTGAATATCCCAGGTGTTTCTTGACAACAGCATTATTATCAATAGGCTGACACCAAATACCATTAAATGACCTTTTCTCCTATATTGAAGTGATGTTTATTTTATTTTGCCTTTTCCCTCAAAATCACTGATAATCTTCACTACCAACTTTGGCTAAATTTTAAATACAGTATCTACCACTTGCTCTTCATCTTTCCATCTTGGTCTCGCAGCATTTTATAAAGTACACCTCCAATATCTAGGTTTTGGGACATATTCTTGTGTCACAAGGCTCCTGGGACTGGTAAATGGCTCCTATGATGCCTTTCCCTAGGTAACACCTGTCTAATCATTAATCAGCCCTGGGTCTGCCTACTCACTCTCTGAGACCCAGATAAATATCACCTTGACAACGATAACTTCAATTTCCCTGTGTAGAATTAGTTCCTCCTTTTTGATTTCCATAGCGCTTGATTCCCATTCTAAGAACCCATGCCTTCAGAGACTGTCATTCCTCATTTAACATATTTATTCTGCAGTGGAAGGAAGCTATCTCACCATCCCACTAGTGTCCACATTGATTAGTACAGTGTTCTACACATAGTAGGTGCTTGCGTTAGTGTTTTTCAGAGAAACAGAACCCACAGGAAACTGAAAGAAGGGCAATTTTTCCCTTCCCAAAGGAATGATTATTTCCCACCAGTTGTTAAGAGTGCTATACAGTACCCACACAGCTGGTTTTCAGACCATTTGTTTCTTTAACCTTGATTTAAAAAATTCTCTTGTAGTAAAGACTGACTGCTTGGACAGTCTTACAAAAGCACATTCTGTTTCATGCTCAACTTCTCCAGGGTATCATGTAAGAGCCACTTTTCAGATTGACTTTCTCATTATTGTTGCCAACTTCTGGACTTAGAATTTTTAGCTTTAATTGTATGATTTAGAGTATTTGGTTCACAATTTCAAAAAAAATCCAATTTAACAAGGACACAAAATGAGAACTTAGAATCTAACATTCATGTTAGTGGTATTAATAAATACAAACTGCTTAGGAATCCATTTTTTCTAAGCCGGAAGAAAAAAATAGAAATATCTAATAGTTTGAATTAGGTTAGAAAAATCTAAAAGGAAAATAGGCTTTCTTCCCTTTAAGAAAACCCAAAAAAACCCAGCAACCTTTCTTATTTATAGCATCCATGCTATCTCATTATGGAGACTGGTAATTATAGTTAAGTATAAAGAAGAAACATACAATTCAAAATCCCTCTTCCTTGAGACAGTCGCCATGAACTTTGCAGTATAAGTTTTGCTTTAGTCTGAAAAGAGAGTTTTTTTGTTTGTTTGTTTTTTGTTTTCAGATGGAAAGAATCCAACTGACAAACAGTTACATCAGTCAAGGGACAAAGGTGAACTGACTGGAAAGCTTTTCAATGCTTCCTGCCCTTGCTCCTATGCCATCTCACCAATGTTTACTTATGTCTACATTTATTAGCACAGTGTTATGCACATAGAGGTACTACTATTAGTCAGTGTTTTTCAGAGAAATAGAAACAACAGGAAACTGAAGGAAGGGTACTTTTTCCAAAATAATGCCCAAAAAGTATTGTTACTACACAATCATTTCTTAATCACAGAAGATAGTATCCACTTTCATATTGCTCCAAAACTCTCAGAATTTCATAGCTATAATTTTTCCACTAGAGTTACTACATTAACTAGAATAGTAGTCCAATTTCAACTTCCATCTAATTTTTTCACAGTTGGACATTCTCCTGGGTATTGTGGTAGAAGTCCTGGAATTTGGAATTCAGAAGGACCAGAGGGATAATTTTTATTTAAATAAACTGACTAATGTGAATGCTCTACTAGTGCAAACATTTTAGTGAAGAGGGAAAAGAATGAAATATGACTTTATTTTGTAATTTAAGGGGGGGAGGTTGCAGGATGGAGGGGTCAAAGGGAAGCAAGATGAGAGGATGGTGTGATGTGAGCTCCTGCTTGGCGCTGCATGACGTTGAGCCAGAAACTGGAGAGGTTGATTTTTTGAGAAACTTTTGACATGTGAGGCCCTGGTGCTGTGGGGCCTGGTGGCAGATGATGGTACAGAGTGGAGGCAGAGACCACTGGTTCTGGCACCAAGGTTAGATTTGTGAGAACATTTTTGGGGGTGGGTTTTAACTGCCACTGGCAGCAACTAGGGGGATTCTGAGTGATACAGCAGGCAAGAGCCTTTCAAAAGCGGAAGACAGAAGAAAACACTTACAACCAGCAGATTGCTGCATCCGAGACTCTATACTGAGGGCTCCTAGGAATCAAAAGTGGAGGTAGAGGGAGAATTTTGCAGGATCTTGTCTGAGTAAAATGTGCAAAACAGTAATCAGTAAAATGTGCAAAATCAGGTGTATTCTCACTGGAAATTGCTTTTGGCTGCTAATTCTAGAAGTTCAGCTGGTCATTATAAACTAGACAGGCTCCACAATGTCAACTATTTCCCCTGTTCTAACTTGCAGCTCCGTATTCCGAGAGGAACACATATTTTTCATGATTTCACGATTGCTATTTTTTTGACCACATCTGCTCTGAAGTGAGAAGATGGAAAAAGTGTTATTAGTTTACTAGAACTGCCAGAAGAAAGTCTATTAGAGTTGCAGAGGCCAGAAGGCAGAGATAAAGCTGCTGGTTGAGATTCTTTCTACTGAGACCTCTCTTGTAGAAAGAACTTTGATCCCTTTACACTGTATGTCCACATGATGTTCCTTCTCTATCCTTTATATCCTAATTTCTTTTTTGTAAGGGCACTACTGGTATTAGGACCACCTGCTCTACCCAATATATGCCTATGTGTGATGATGGGCTCATTCAACTATTCCAGGTAACCTAGGTGTGTAGTAGAATATTGCATCTAGGTTTGTATTTATTACTTCCTTGCAGTTGTGTATGGTATTTGCACAATTGCCTACTGACACTTTTCTAAGAATCTATCCCCTTCAATGACATGTGACTTTTTAAAAAATTCGTTTTATTTTTAAAATTTCTTACATAGATAAATGGTTGCTGGGATGCCTTCCCTCCCTCCCCCCAACCTCTATGGTCCGTCCGTGCACTCAGACTCCTCTCTCGTTTGATGATTTATGTTCAATCCACAGGTCTCTCTTCCTTTTCTGTGGTTGTGTCTATTTGACAGGTGAGGGACTGTGTTCCTGGTACACAGCATTCTGTACACAGCATTCTGTGAGGGATTGTAGTCTTAGCTTTGCGTTGGGCAGCCGGTTCGTGCTCATTTGCGGTTTAACAACGTCTTCTCATTTTGCTGGCTGCCGGGTATATCCTTTGCCTCTTCACCCCACAGCTCTGCCTTCTGGCTTGGAGGCCTTGCTCTGAGTCGTTTTCTGTAGTGAGGTTTCTTAGAGAGGGCAGGCATCCACCAATGACCTTTGTGGATGATCTCCACTCCCTCCCTTTGCAGATTTGTTGTGGAGCCAGCCCAACTCTGTGGGCTTCCTCTCCCACTGTGTGGGGAGGGACTCCTTGTTTTCTTGGAAGGCATATCCTGAGATGGGGTCTTAGTTCATCCATTTCTGACGAGTTTGTAGGTGCATTTCTGTGATAGGTCTTCATCATGGTTGTCTCTCCAGTCCATTATGTTCTATGATAGTCCTTCTCCTGCGTCCTGCCCAGTTGTATTGGCAGGATCCTTATCTGGTCCCTCACTCCTTCTATTTTGCTGCTTGCAAAGTTTGTTTTTCTGATTCCTCCTGAGGACTGAGAGTGAACTGGCAAGACCTCCCCCCTTCATTTCCCTGACCCTGTGTGGGTCTTTTCTTGCCTACGCACCGGACAGGTCCATGTCTCCCTGGCCAGCCCCTGAAGTCCTCTGGCCAGCCAGCTTGATGGCAGAGGGTGCTCAGGTGGGTCCACAATTGGTGCAGCCAGAGGCCACTGGCAGCTGCTGGTGCATGCCCATTAGGACACTTGCGTTCCCCACAGGCCAAGCTGGCTGGAGCTTCCCAAACCAGCGCCTAGGCCCCTCCCCCCATGGAAGTGAGAGCAGATGGAGCCCATTGTCCGTGGGGTGGAACCGTGGGGTGGAACCGCCTCTTGCAGGAGCAATGGTGACTCCCATGTGGGTCTCCCAGGGCCCGTAGTTGTCTCACACCCAGGGCTGGTCCGTGTCTCCCAGGTCAGGCCCCGGGGCCCTCTTACCAGCCAGCTTGACAGCAGAGGGTGCTTGGTAGGTGCGCAATTGTTGCAGCTGCCAGCCAGAGGCAGGCGGGCAGCTGCGGTAACTTGTCAAGGCACATGTGGCCCCCACAGGCCAAGCTAGTTGGAGTTTCCCCAGCCAGCACCTAGGCCCCTCCCCCCGCGGAAGTGAGTGACACGTGACTTTTAACCCTTGTTTTAACTAAGGTAGCTCTTTAAAGGTCCTCTGTCCAAATACATCACATTCTGGGTGTTACAAACTCAACATGACTTTTTGAAGGGACACAATTCAACCCTGGTGATCAATGGGGTGACAGATGTCGCAGCCAGATCGCCCTCACATCCAAGGGGACACAATTCAAAAAGGAAAAAGAAAAAGGGTAGATATCAGTGGATCAGATCTCTTTTTTATTATTATTTTTTATGAGACTAGGTCTTGCCATGTTGCCTGGGGTTAGTCCTGTCCCGATTGACCAGACTCTAAGTGATCCCCAGCCTCAGCCTCCCAGGTAGCTGGGATTATAGGTGCATGCCACCATGCCTGGCTGGTTTTTTGAGACCAGGTGTCGCTATGTTGCCCAGAGTAGTCTCAAGCCCACAAACTCAAGAGATCCCAGGTTTCTTGCCTCCCAGCACTTGGACTACAGGAGTGCATCACCCCACCCAGAATCAGACCTTTTTTTTTTTTTTTTTTGAGACTAGGTCTCGTTATTTTTGCCTGTGGAACCGCAGGCTCAAGTTGGCTGGGTACCACAGACTCAAGCAATCCCCAGCCTCAGCTTCCCAGGTAGCTGGGACTACAGGCACACACCACGCCCAGCTATATTTTTTTGGAACTAGGTCTCCCTACGTGCCCCAGGCAGGACTCGAACCACAATCCCTGGCCCTAGCCACGGCTTCCTAGTCTGCCACTTACAGACATGCATTACCATGCCTGACCTACAATCAGACCTTTTTAATGATCTTTCTGTGAAGCCCCAACTCAATGTTCATCAATCCTATCTTACTGGTTGTCCTTGTGAAGTGGCTGAAAATGCAGCTTTTTAAAATAGCTTGACACATCACTGCTCTTACTAGATTAGTACAGGAGAAGGAGGAAACAGGCATATGATTAACCTAGTCAGTCAAGTGTCTTGAGGTGAAGAATGTGCATGTCTTGGTCTTGGACATCTGTGCACCAGGATCTTGTATCACAGCGAATGTTGCAGGAAATGGGGTTTGGTAGTTGGGCCTCTGCCACAGTTCTGAGTGTCTCTAGTGATGTGATGTGGCTGTGGCTGCCTTTGGGAGGATGCTATCTTAGAATGCAGAAGAACAAAGGAAAAGCAAGAGAGAAGAAAGGAAGTAGGAAGCTAGGGAGTAGGGAATGAGGATAAGGACAAAGGGAAAGAGGCAGGATCCCCTTTCACAGATACTGCAGCATTCATCTGCAGTGATCTTGTGGGAGAAGAGGGGCAAGGAGGTGGGAGACATTCCTGGAACACATAGCTCAGCAGAACAGACAGATCATCTAGGCAAGCAGTCATTCCCAGTCAAACCTAAGAGGAGACCCAGGCAAACAGAAAAGGATAAAGGAAGTATTGGGAGGAGTGGGACAGAGGGAGAGGGACAGAGGAGCAGAGGAGAAAAGGAGAAAAGAGGGAGGCAGGGAAGG
>PVHY01010568.1:9996-51519 GCA_004024945.1 Uropsilus gracilis
AACCAAGATATAAGTATTCTGTATATGGAGGTTCTCAGTGTATAGAATGAATATAACATACTGCAGTGGACATGGTGTTGTGTGAATTATAGAACTTAAATGACTAGAAAAAGCAACCATTTTTTCAGAGATTTTTTAAGGATTTTATTTTTTTAATGAAATTTAATACAAGTGTTGATGTTAATTAACATGTGAGGGTTTAAAAGAACATGATTTGTTTTTTGACTCATCTGACTCTTAAGAATCTCAACAAGAACTAAAGAAATACCTGGGTCAGGCAGCATAAATACAAAATTCATTAGAAGTCAAAGAAAAACCAAAGTCACTGTAAATGATGCTTTCTGTTAAGATATAGGAGAATTACTCTTATTCTTAAAAGAAAATGCAATGTAAACTCATCATAGACAAAGCTTATTTCCCAGACATGATTAGCATGTCATGGTAAAAGGGGAAATAAATCAAAACTGAATTCAGGGTTTTCTGTGATGAGGAGATACAGTTTGTAGTTCAAAGACAAAATTATATGAGTTCACTGATTATACTACTGGAAAAGACTAGATGCACAGAGACATCTGTTTATTGTCCTTATATCTTCAGGTAACTACTGATACTGCATGCATTAGAGGGATTAGAGATTAGAGGGAGATATTATCCCACAGAATAGCCACTTGAGTTTACATGTAGTCAAAAAGTAGCTCCATTTTTCATAAACCAGACTAAAAAACCTTAGATACGATTGTAACTGGTAGAGTCCTTAGGAGGACTTTTCCTTAGTAGTGGGCCAAAAGTAACTCTAGACTAAATGTTTCCTCCATCTCTTAACAAATCTTAAAACAAGGTTACCTCTCAAATACTAAGAATGGAATATAAAATAGTACACTTCTGGAGAAAAGTTCTGTCAGTTTCCTAAAAATGACTTCTCATTATACTTGATATTTCCCAAGATAAATTACATTTTATATTTATTGAAAGTCTTATATCAAAATATTCATAATATTATTTCTATTAGCAAAAAGCTACAGATAACTCTAATGCTTACCAAAATGCTTAATAAACAAATCATAGTATATGCATATAATAAAATATTATTATAAAATAATATGCAAATAAGGAGAATAAATTATTGATCCATGGAACAATATGGAAAATCCCTTTAAAATGATGTTGATTGCAAGGGAAATCTAAAATTGTGTTTATATAAAATTCCAGAAAATGGAAACTAATATATTTACTTGGAGGAGATAATAGCGAATATTTGATGAGAGAGAAGATTTATAGAGTGGCACAAGAAAAGTTTTAAAATAACCTAGAAGAAATAAAATTCATCCTGTGAATGTCTTATGGAGAAAATAATTATTTTCTATATGAAAATGTGGTCTAGAGTTACAATGACAATTAGTTTTCTGTACTACTTTATGCTTACCTTTCACAATTGTTATGAAATTATATTTACTTGAATTCTAAACTAGAAATGTATGTAAGATATTAAGGTACATTGTTCTGGGAAAAATCAAAAGCAATCTTTTATATGCTTAGTTTCTCTTTTGCAAAATTGCTCTTTCTTTATCTGAAAGTGTTTCAGCATTATTAGGTCAGGTTATATTTTAAAACCCAGTAGAGATTTTATTCCACACAAAATCTCACCTTCAAATGACATGTCATTGGTTTTATTACCCATAATTGCTGTTACATCTCAAAATAAAATTAAGAGGTTTAATAAATCCTTAATGATTGTGTAAAATACATACAACCAGATTGCATTTTTTACTTTCACCCTTAGATTAAAACTTTCATTAAAGGATTCACTTGTATTTGTATTATATTTATTTTTATATTTTTTAAGATAGTTTTCTTGTATCATTCCTACAATAAATGATGAATGAACAGAGAAAAAAATTCCTTCCATTCAGTAGTCAGATTCACACATTTGTTGAGTGAATTAAAATGATGAAATTGAAGCTGGGACCCCAGTATGGGTAATATTGAAGCTGGGACCCCCAATACGGGCAGTATTAAAATTTAGGCATAGGTGCCATTATCTGCATCTGAAAACCACCAGTGGTAGTAGATGGCCTACACAGGATAAGGGTTCTGGCATAAACAGGAAGGGTACTTTTACATTGTTGTAAACCCCAGGTGGGGAAGAGAAAATGTATCAGCAAGAAGTTGTGTATGGGGAAATTGGGTTTCTGTTTGGAAGAGGAGGAGAGAGGATTTTTTTTTAAAAAAGAAAAGAGCAGTGACTGAGACTTGAACTTTTGGGAAGGAGAGAGAGAGGAGGCAAGTTTGGAGAGCTGGGAAGTTTTGGTGTCTGGAGAAAAAGGACCCAGAAGCTGAGTCTTCTGGGGCTCTCCCAGCATTGGACCCAAAAGGCCAGGAGCTGTGTGAAGGTGGAGGACAGGCTACTCTGATGAAGTACTGAACCACGGTGCAACCTGAGAGACCTGAGCTACACCTTGTGTTGGGAGTGATGAGGACCAAAGGGCAAAGCCATAACTTGGCGATTTCAAACTAAGGTAAACCCCACACAGCTTCCTGACAAGCAGAAGTGGGGTTCCTTTCTGTTTGGGGTACTTGTGTGGATGTGACCTATTCGACTCTTTGTTTTTCCCCTTACTGTAAATAAACCTCTATGTTTACCCTTACTGCTGTTTGATCTCTGGGCAATTGCTTGAGCTCAGGTGGGAGAACCCACATTGACAAAAATTTTTAAAAATGGGTTAGTCCCCTACCCCAGTAACAAAAAGACATAATTTTTGAGCTTGAAACAGCAATATCACAACTGAATGAAGAAAAATATACTAAAAAAAAATGACTCAAAATTTCTTAGTTTTCAAAATTTTTCTATTATAATGCAAATAAACCATTTTCTTCAGATCACCTTAAAGAGTCATCTTTAAAAAGTCAAAGTATTTAGAAAAACATATGAACCACAAAAATAATTTTGAAAAATGCTACAAGAAATGAAGAACATGTGGAACTATAAAAGAAAATACATTACTTTCTAAATCAGTTATTCTCCCTACTAGGTTATATAATTTACCCTTCTAGGAATAATATAAACATAGTAATTATACAATCATCTATATTTACTACTTCTTTTAAGAATGCACTGGTTACTTTCATTATATTCCAGTTAACTAACGTAAAGTTCAGAAACATGAAATGAATAGCTCCACACCCCAATACTGATAAAGTAACATCAGATATGAATCATAGGAGGCAAGAGTAGTGACAAGTCTGAACTGTTGGGGAAACTCAAAGGGAGGAACATGGGAGATTTCTTGACATATTACACAAACTATTGACACACTGCTTTCTGTTAGTGTTGCTCTGAGCCTGAGCCTAGATGCATTCACTCCAGCACTACTTAAGGGATAATTTAACACTTCATTGAAAGAAAGGGATGGAGGGAAGGAGGGAGGAATGGATGGATGGATGGATGGATGGATGGATGGATGGATGGATGGATGGATGGATGGATGGATGGATGGATGGATGGGTCAAACTCTGAATATTCATTGAAACATTTTGCCAAGTAAAACAAAATAACCCAATCAAATTTCCACATATTCTTAGATGGTAGGTGAATATTAGCAGAACTGAAGATTTTCTATTAATTAACATTGCTACTGATGGGAGGAAAATAATCACGTCTATAATCTTACATCTTTTATTTAGTTAGAAACCCATGATATGTAAAGTTTTTTTTGAAACAATCAAAAATTTTAAGTATCATTTTTCTTTTACTTCCTAAGAGTGTTATACAATTGAATATGTGATTATTTTTCCTGCATTGCTCTTCTAAGCCTATTGGTTAAGCTTCACATTGCAATGACAGCAAAAGGCCAGGATGGATTTTTGACATATAGTCATTAGACTGTAGAAAGATACAAAAAAGCTGACTATTTGAAAACAAATTAATTGGTCTTACTTAGTAAAATGTCAACTGTGTATAGCAGTGAACAAGGGATTTTGATTCATATAGGCTCTGCAATAGCAGAAAATCACTATTGCTCACTAATCCTGAAGGAGCAGAAAGAGGAAGGAGATGCTGCACTGCCCAGGGTGAGGTCATACACAGAGGAATGCTTAATAGGAGCCACCTTGAAAAGTGAACTCTGCAAAATCAGACTCCTCCAACATCGCATCTTCTGCCATTTCTGCTCTTTGGTCAAATCCATCTAAAGTGATTGATGCCATCCATAATAGTCTTTCAAGATATAGAGCATGGCAGAGGATGATAGTAAGGTAATCTACATTTCCCAGCCCACCACCATATATATTGTAATGTAAAATTATTGAGATAAAACTAATAGGGAAAAGGAATGAGTTGATATAGCACTGATGTGCCCATGAACTAGAGTATATGATTTCAATGTGTACAAGTTCCCACTCATTTATTTTTAGTTGAATTCAGAAAGAGGAGTATTTATCTAAGAAAAATGACAAGAAATAGCTCTTTCACTTTATAACAATCCTGAAGGAAGTTTAGAGAGAGCAGAGTGAATGCATTCTTTATTAATCTATAACCACATTTCATCAATGGTAGTACTTCTATTTTCCTTGACTGTTGAGGGGGGATCAACTCCAGGAGTTAGAGTAGCCTACAAATCAGTTGTATTTTAAGTCTCCAAACATACTATGAATCATCATTTTGTAAATTAAAATGGCTGTACTTAGAAGACAATTTTAATTCTCCCCATTAACCCAAACTTTGTTGCTTTTTCAATGATATACAATTTTACAGGTTATAACTCCAATATTCACTCCAATTTTACAGATTATCACTCAATACAATCCAATATTCCAATATGTACAGGTTATAACTCCAATACTCATAATATTTTTACTGATACTAAATTTTACAGGTTATCACTCCAATGTACATATCCTTCAATGACCTACCTTACTCTCTTTAGATTTATTACAAAACAACTATTTCTACTATTATTCAGAATCAAAAATAATCCCTACATTATATATTTACTTTACCACATTACTGTAAGTCATTTTCTCAGCTCATTTTATTGAGAGAAAAGGGAAATAAACATCTCTACAAGCCATCTAGAATTTAAGAAAAGTAGTTGATCATAATGTATTTGTATTTACCCAGAATAAAGTCTGTTTAAGCATTTTGTTTTTGAGTTAGTCTGCAATTTTATTTTTTTCAGGTTAGGATATGCTGCTGTCATTTATTTATTTTTTACTACCAAAGTGACTTTATCTCAGTTTCCTTTTCTTCATAATTCCATCCTATTTAACTTTTATATTTCTCTCTTTTATTTGCTGGTTTTTTTTTTTTTTTTTTTTTTTTTTTTTTTTTTTTTTTTTTTTTTTTTTTTTTTTTTTTTTTTTTTTTTTTTTTTTTTTTTTTTTTTTTTTTTTTTTTTTTTTTTTTTTTTTTTTTTTTTTTTTTTTTTTTTTGCATATTCCTTTCTTTCTGCCAGTCTTCCTGCCTGCCTGCTTGCTTTCCCTTTCCTTGCTACTAACTTAATGTGCATATTCTTTTTATCTAGTTTTTCTTTTTATTTTCCAAATTGAAAAAAATATGTTACATTCAGAAATGACATCTATCAAGTATTTTTAAGAATCAAAGTATTAGGACCATAAAAACCACTATGTACAGTCCAACAGGCACTCAGCTGGTGCTTTATGCTTGCTGGAAAGGGAACAAATTCGACCTTAAATGCCCCAGTAATCAAGGAAAAAAAGGGTCTAGTACTTATGATGTCAATAGAAGACCTATGAGTGTCTCTCATTGATATATTTATTGATATAGTCATTCTTCCTACAAATGTAGATTATACATTCAGGTAGGACTCATGATATAATTTACATAGCAAATAAAATCCATTCTTTCATGAAGTTTACCTTTTAAAGGGGCAGAAATCAGTAAGTGCAAAAATTTAAATGAAGTATGTCAAATTGTGATAAAAAGTATATATTAAACTAGAAAACTAAAAGCATTTGACTAATTTAAAAATAAAATGTGATTCTTCTTAAAAATTCATGGAAAGTATGTTTGTCCTCCAAGCATTTTTTAAAAAATACTATGCATTCAAAGAGTTTCTTGATAAAAATTAAACTTCTCTCAAAATGACAATAATTTTGTGAAAAAATTATAGAAATATAACTTAATTTATGACAGGAATAATTTAGAAATTTAACCAATTCCTGGCATATATTAAAAACTTAGTTGGTTTTCAAGAACGTAGATGACTTTCCTTATGATCAGAAGATATATGAGATTGTACCAACTGCAAAATATAACAGACTTAATAACTATTATTCTAGCCAAAACCCTTTTGACAAACAAAATTAAAAAAAAAAAAAAAACACCTCATTTACCATTGCTCCAAAGAAATTCAAATACTTGGGAATTAACCTAACAAAAGATGTAAAAGACCTATACAAAGAAAACCGTAAAACATTCTTAAAAGAAACAGAAGATGATATTAAATAATAGAAAGACATTCCCTGTTCATGGATCGGAAAAATCAACATTATCAAAATGGCCATACTACCAAAGGCAATCTACAGATTCAATGCAATTCCAATAAAGATCCCAATGATATATTTTAAAGAGATGGAACAAAAATTACTGAATATGGAATAACAAAAGACCCTGAATAGCCAAAACCCTTTTGACAAACAGAAGAGAGAATGGAGGTATTACTATTCCAGAGTTCAAACTATACTACAAAGTCATAATACATAAAACAGCATGGAACTGGTACAAAAACAGACAAACAGACCAGTGCATCAGAATCGAATACCCAGAAATAAAACCACACATATATGATCAACTAATCTTTCACAAAGGGGCAAAAAATGTACCCTGGAACAAGGATAGTCTCTTCAGTAAATGGTGCTGGGAAAACTTGACCAAAACATGTAAAAACATGGACCAGGACAACACCCTCACACTCTGTACAAAAATTGTATCAAAATGGATAAAGGACCTGGAAGTGAGACCGGCAACCATAAAATACACAGAAGAAAACCTGGGCAAAACCCTTCATGAATTTCACCTCAGAAATCCATTTTGGGAAATAATTATGGCTGGCAAAAAATGAAGGAAAACATAAACAGCTGGGACTATATAAAACTAAAAAGTTTCTGTTCAGCAAAAGAGACAATAAACAAAACAAAAAGAAACCCAACCAACTGGGAGAAAATTTTTGCCCTTCAGACAAGTGACAAGGATCTGATAATAAAGACCCACAAAGAGCTCCTACAGCTCAACAAAAACAACGCAAAAAACCCATTCAAAAATGGGAAGAAAAACTAAAAAGATACTTCACCAAAGAGGAGATACAAATGGCTAATAGGCATATGAAAAAATGCTCCACATCACCAATAATCAGGGAAATACAAATTAAAACCACATTGAGATACCATCTTACACCAGTAAGAATGACCCAAACAAATAAAACGGACAACAACAAATGTTGGTGCGGATGTGGAGAAAAAGGAATTCTCTTACACTGCTGTTGGGAGTGCAAACTGGTCCAGCCTCTATGGAAGAACCTCAAACCTCTATGGAGGAACCTCAAACAATTGAAAGTGGACTTATCATTTGACTCAGCAATCCCACTACTGGGAATCTACCCAGAGGACATGAAAACATTAATTCAAAAGGACACCTGTACGCACATGTTCATTGCAGCTCTGTTTACAATTGCCAAGATTTGGAAACAAACCAAATGCCCCAAAACAGATGATTGGCTAAAAAAATAAGCGGTCCGTATACACAGTGGACTACTATGCATCAATCAAGGAGGACAAACACATGTCATTTGCAGCAACATGGATGGAACTAGAAGGACTCATATAGCAGAAATAAGTCAAAAAGTAAAAGAAATACAGGATGGTCTCACTTATATGATGGGTATAGGGAAAAACAAACAAACAAATAAGAAAAAATAAAAACAACCAATGGGACTGAACAATGGAGCGAGAGGAGGAGGGGGAAGAAGGCAGAGGAGGTGAAGAGCACAAAAGATCAGGATGGTTAATAGGTATTAGTGAAGTGGGAAAGCCCCGGGGTACAAAATAATGCAATAATATAATATAAATATAAAAACACATATATATGCAATTAAAAATTAAATTTTAAAAAAAGATGAGAAAACAAATAAAGGAATGAAATGATTGTTACAGGAAATACAAGAAGTCACAAAAAAGAAAAACTAAACTATATAGTGCTATAATAAAACACATCATGATTGTGCCTAGTCTGATAATTTGAGTGGACTGGAAGGGTGGGGAAAAGATGAAAAGAACACATATATGTAGTTGGTGGGGTAAAGAAAAGATAATTAAATCTGCCTCTTCTAGAAAAAAAATAACTATTTTTCTTTTAGCAAATTTTAGTATTAATTCTTTACATACACATTTCAGAAAGATGAAAAAGCAACAAGAATTATAATTATATTTAAATAATATATGTTGAGATCATTTGTAGTCATTCAAAGATACAACCTTTTCATAGATTTCAAGTTGACTGAATTTTTTACGCAATGAAACCAACGATTCATTTGGGTTTCTATTTTTAAAAAAATTGATTGACTCAATTTATTAAAACTTCTGATAAATAAAGCTATATAAATTTAGGGTGCTTTTTCTGGCATTTCAAAGCTAAAAGCACTGATGTTCCTCCGTGCCAGTTTCTGATTGCTTAAAAAGAAATGAGAATTCGGAAGCACATACTTCTTTCTTATGCTTTTTAATTTTGTGGTAGGGATGGTCACAGTTTTCTTCATTTTATGATTTGGGTTTGTGGTTGAGGAGTGTATTATCACTTTATCAGAGTTTCAAAACCAGATGCATAATTCATCATGCATGGTATAGCAGTATACCTCAATAGAAAATAACGATAAATGCATGTGGTGAGGGAGAAATGTCTCCCTGAGTTCCTTTCTGGCTCTCTTCCAATTTAGAGGCCATCCAGAACCCTATTAGGTTGTCATTTCCACCTACACACCTTCACAATTCTAGTGAAAGTATGTCAAAAATACAGACATTAATGTACGAACAGTTACCAGTGTTCCCATTAGTCCTATTATGCTCTGAAAAGTCTAATTTCATATGTGTGACGATATAGACATATTGGCACAGTTAAAATCACTGGACAAAGTCATTTAACAGAGAGTTTCAGGGGAAAAAAGTCAACGAGTAGTATAGGATATGGGAAAATGCAGAGCACAGAATTAGCCACTCTTCCTGTTTCTACAGTGGAAATTATCCACCCCGGGCATTGCATTTAATTGCAGAAAACAAGCTCCAGAAGGTGGCACTTTCATCCCCATTGTAGGTCAATGAGCATATTTGCATGGCAGAAATTATTAGCAACTGGGTCTGTCCCCAGGAGAGTATCCATGATGCTATTCACAGACCATTAACAGCAGAGTTCACCCATGACCAGCAGAGGCTGTGAAGAAATGCTCTCTCCTTGGAAAAAACTGTTAGTGGATGATGCCATTCCTTCAGACATATTTCTTTATTTGTGCAACTCATATTTTTTATGAATCTCATAAATAAATCTAATGTTTTCGTGACTGGGCATGTTAACTGTAAAATTTCATCTTACTTTTAAAATAAAGATTTCTCCTAATGTTTGTAAAATATAAAAGTGTTTGTACCTCTGGTTCATTTTTTAAATTTGTTTAACTTTCTTTAAGTAACATCACAAGGGGGAAGAATTTAAAAATTTGAACAAATCTAAGAATGACTTTTTCATTAAGAAGAAAATTTCTCCTAAAAAGATAAGCCTGAAACCAATAGTACAATACTTCTTAAACAGATAAAAAATGTAGCAGATTTTGTACACTGAGAAAAAGAATTGATCAATACTTAATATCAAGAATGCAGTACACTGGCTTATAATATATACCTACAAAATTGTTTTCTTTATGAAGAAAGATGATGCATCTTGCAATCTAGATATTGTAATCTATATAAGGCATAATATGTGTCCTTCATATCACATTTATATTTGAGATGCAAATTTATTCAGTAGGAATGTTGTCACTTTAATCAAAGTTTATTAAGTACAAACTGAGATGACTGTTACCTGGAAAAGAAAAAAATCTTTAATTCAAATTTAAGAAACATGGAGCTTGAATTAATTTTCAGAAATCAGTTGTTCCTTGACCTGCTTAAGGAAGGGGGGGAAATGTACCACCTTAAAAAATGTATAAATTTTTTCTAGTCACTACTCTGATCTGAGAACTCATTTTCTAAGAATGGAAATAAGTGCAGTGATTTTCACAAGTAAACAAAATGATGTTTTTGTTTCTGTTTTTCAGTTATCTCTCACCTGACCCCATATTTAAGACTTGAAATGTAGTGTTAAGGGAATAACAAGAATGTTGACGACACTAAAGAGCCACAATAGCAATACAGGCAAATTCAAGGCAGACGGGGAAATAGACACAAATCCTAAACTAATTGTCCTTTTAAGTGAAGATAAATGCAGTCAACCTAATACAAAGTGACTATTTCTTTGTTGGAAGATATGGTAAGGACATGAATGTTGATGATAGCATGTTGGGCCCTCAGTCATGGCAAGAGTCCAAGCTGACCTGGTAAAGAAATGTATTTTTGTACGTATTTAATCTTTGAGCTCTGAAGCCATGCCTGCCTTGGAGCAGGATCATGTATATCAAATGAAAGATACTAGTGCATTCTAAGACCTGAATATCTCTTTTCTCCCTTAAATTCACGTTTAAATCCTAATGCTCAATATGATGAAATAGAATATGGATGTTTAGAAATACTTAGGTCAAGAAGGTGGAGACTTCACGAATAGGACTAGTGCCCTTTGAAAAAGACCTCACAGTCATCTCTAGCCCCCTCCTCCACGTGAGGAACAAGTTGGCAAGTTATAACCCAAATGAGCGTCTTCATCAGAACTCAACCATGCTGACACCCCAGCTGTAAACTTTCAATCTCCAGAATTATGTGTAATATATTTCTAGTTAATAAATGATCAGTTTTGTTGTATTTTGTTCTCATAACCTGAAAGGACCAAGGGAATGGATATCCATAGGACATAACTTTATATTGTTACCAAGTTTTTCTCCACAGAATATAGAATGATATTCAGAATATGGTCATACTCAGGACATAGAATGATTTTTGCATGATTCATCCACTCATTCTCATACCTCTTTCATTGCTTTTATTCTTCAATCAACAATTGCCTAATCATTAACTATCTCATCTAGACAGACAGCTTCTTATGACATAATAGGTCTGTCACTGTCACCCTAGAAAGTATCATAATATACAGTCAGATCAGTGGCATAAAAAGGTAACTGAGGAAGGATTGTAAATGCATGGTATTTATGTTTGCATCGGTAAGGGGAATCTTTGTCCCAATAACCTATTTAGAATAAGAATTCTCAAAGTTAGAGATGGATTCAAAGAAAGGGCAGCAAAACCTAAAATTACCACTGCTCATTATACCTGATTTTCTTTTATAAACAATTGAAAATCAACACTAGTCTTAGATAATCGAAGTTCTAGTATGCCCTTGATTAATTTTATTTAAAAACCATTGTCTATTATTCATATTTATCAAAATTTTAAATAACATTTTTAACCTGATTGCCCTGATAGAGCAACCATTCATGTGTCCTTATAATAAGTGTAGATGACTTCATTTAGAGCTGAAATGCTAAAATCAGAGATGTGGTACATTCTTATATTTAAATTTTAGAACATAGGTAAGAACATTAAAATTTTGAATGGAGTGAGTGGACACAGAATTGATCAAATTGAATCAGTCACCAAATCAATTTGACTCACAACAAGATAAATTCTAAAAGAAAATGCAAAAGAGTAAAGAGTGCTATGGATTAATAGATAGTAGTCATAGCTATATTTGGAAATTGTTCCCAATGTTTACTAATTTGCATATTTATACATAAATTGACATATCTTATAGATGAGAAAATGTATAAGGATAAAGAGAGAAAAGAAAATGAGTCAGTAAGACTACAAGAGAACAGATGAAATATGTCTAAAATGCTAAAATACAGGTATGTTTCTAAGTGGAGAGAATTTTAAATTATGTTGTGTCCATTGTGATTATACTCTGCCATCTAGAAATTTCACTAAGTTTCACATGTATATGGACACTACAGAGGGAATAAGGAAGAAATATATAACCTGAAAGCAGCAAAATGAGTAAGAAAAAGGTGAAAATGACAGTCTCTGGAGATATATTACTGAAATCAAATTACTATTGATTATTGGCAATAGAAGTGAGTGACTGAATGGATCAATCACAAGAAATTTTAGTAATTCATCTACATGTTCTCATCACAAGGATTTATATGAAAACTGAGGAAAATGTTACTTTAAGAACGGCAAGTTTGGTGACATGTTTGTTTTATGCATATATGTGCATGCATGTGTGTGTTTGTGTTAATATGTGTTTATTAGAACTACCATTCTTTTTGATTAGGCTATTTATATGTCAGATTTCTGGTCATATCTACAATTTTTAATTAAATAGATTCCATTTTGACAGAAAACTATAGAAAGATTATTAGATGCAGGATTATTATATACTTTTTCTGATTTAGTTCTCACAGAATCCTAAATTTTCTGATCCATATACAAAACTTAGGCCATTCTTAGTATCAGTTTTATTATATATTTGCTCCATGATGATTCTCTGTAAGAAAAGGAAAAGTTTTACATGCATATTTTTTTTGGCATCACTGATCATGAATCTAGTGGGTGGATGGATATGTTGGTTTGTTGAATCCTAGAGCATTTATGCACATGTCTGCAGGTAAGCAAGCTGTTGGCTAGCCTAGCATGACCTCAGTTGGCATGATCAGAGAAATCTGATTGCTATATGTGAGTTCACCTTTCAGCAATCCAGTTGGTCTATTTCTTTCACGGTAAAAATGAAGAGAAAAAGCAGAGGTTATAAAAAAAGCACAAGCATAAATGTGCATGTGATATATCAAATCTCTGCTTGTAATAATATATTCTAGAATTCCACTGACCAAAGCTAATCACCTGATCAAGGCTTTCCCAGGATCACAATGGGAAAGCCTTGCTAAGATACACACACACACACACAAACACACAGATCCATTAAGCCATAACAAGTAAAAGCCTTTAAGGAAATTAATCTACAACATCATGAAATATACTTTTTTTCATTATTTGCATTCTCTATACATGCACCTTTTCAACAGAAGACCAGGGAAAGAATATATGCTATCTATGTCTTAAGAAATATTTATGTTATATACAATATAAGCCATAATTGAAATAAGTGTATAGTAAAATATATGTATATAAATAGTATAATCTTTATGGAATTCAGAAATGTTCATGGAATTTTCTTGAGTTTCAAAAAATGGGGACTGATGCAGTGAGACTTCTAATAATTCTTGATATTTTGGGATGCAATGGTTCAAATTTGACTGTTTCTGTCACTGGTTCTCACTGTTAGCCATTCTAGGGCAGCACATTAAAAAAAAAAAAAAAAGTGATATCACCAAACCGATCTCTTGCAATATCAGCATCAAATGGAATGTAAAAAAAAAAAAAAAAAAAAACTTGCTAATTCAGAAAACTTAGTTCATCAAGTCTCTTCTCAACTCTTTCACCTTCAGGTCACGCCGTTATTCTCATTCACCCATTAAAAATTCAACTGTTAAAAGTTGGGTATTGTCCTTAGAACTCTACTGTGTGTGTCTTAATATTTTATAACTTTTAATGGTTCCTGTTACAAACTCAAGCAATGAGGCCTCTAGGTTTCAATTTCCCACCATTCAGCAGTTCATTATTTTTCCTTTGATTACTAAAGCTTAAAAAGTGATATAGTCAAAACAGCTTTTTTGTTGTTGTTTTGTTTTTAATACTACTGAACTGCAGTGCTTATTAAGATAGTAGTAAATTATAATAAGAAAACATGAAAGGGTTTGGTGATGTCCACAGATAATGTTCCACCTGGAATGCGAGAAGCCCATGCTCCATGTATACTTGTGGATAATTAGTTTTTCCCTAGGATTTATAAAGTCCCTTCTATTTTGCAGCCAATTTACTTTGTTGACTTGACTCTCATACTTACTTTCATTTAGGCTCTTGTCCCTTCATTCATCATCCTTTACAGCCAAAGAGTTAACCATGAATTTAGGTCCTTACGGTCCTGAGTTTCTTTGATCAAGTGTCAAGTCATTGAGATGCACTGTTTTTTCCAAGTGCCTTCTCAGTCACTGGAATAGAAGCTGAGCTCTTAGCCTTTACCTTTGAAATTTTGATAGAACAGTCTTGTGTTACTATCATAACATCATTATGTTGATTGCATTACTTTTAATGAAGCCTCAACATTAATAGTAAGCCTCACTTTAAATTGTATGTTTGATTTCATGTTAATCATTAATGCCTATAATCTTGCCAAGAAACTTAAAAAAAAATCAACTAATATACTTGCAGAAAGTTCCATTTTTCCTAGAGTTTTCTAAGTAAATTCTTCAAATAATATATTTTAAAATAATAACACATATATTGATAAATTAAAATAAAAGATAATAATGATGAAATTAAAATTTGCTGGAATATTTATTTGAATATCTCATTTCATTTTAATGCGTGTCACTTCAACTGGAATGCTTCCCAGTTATTTCCTTTAAATGCAAAATTTAATATAACAATATTTTAAAAGAAACTATAAATTCTACCTTTTTTTTTGGTCTAGCTACTCAGTAGGTGCTAGAGTATTAAAAGAGAGAAAAAAAGAAACAAATCAAAACATGCGTCATCATTTTTAACCTTAATAAAAACAGTATAAACAAATGGTAATCAATAAAATAGAATTAACTGTAAAGTATGGTAAAATTGTAGCTAGAAGGTCATAGAGAAGAAATAGCAACTGCTAAAACAAGTTGGATCTTTGAGAAATACAATACTAAAAACTGCGTTTGCTATTGTATTCATTACTCAAACTTATTCTTTAGCACCTACATGTATATGCAAAGAATAACATCCTATTTATATTTGTTTTTAACCTACTGCTATAGAAACATTCTATTACACATTTGTGTATATACAATTATACACTATAAACATGGTTTATTATGTAGTTAAAGGTTAGGAAATTATGATTCACAGGATCAAATCTGGATCACTTTTTTCTATAAATAAAGTTTAACTGGACCACAGTCACATCAATTTTTCAATATATTTCCTATGACTGATTTTGCGTTATACGATAAAGCTGAGTAGCTGTGACAAAAACTTTATGGTCCTCTAAACCCAAAATATTTACTATCTGCTCATTTCTATAAAATGTTTGCCTATTACTGATCAAGTAACTTTTTTTGGAAAAGCATTTTTATATACAGTAATTTTTACTCATTATTTCTAAATAGGATATTAATAGTAAACTTGATTCCAATCGTCTTTAAAAAGTCAAATGGACAATAACCCTTGATCTCAGGTGGTTAACTGTTAGATAATGATAGAGCTCACTGCATACAGGAAAGAACCTTCAATGTACTTCCTGAGCTGGACTGTCATAATGAATCCTTCTATTTTAATATTGGTAATTATATATGGGTTTCTACTATATATTTTATTTGAATACGTATATATTTTTAAATTTCATTCAACATAATCTAAGCATATTATGCTTTCATTTCTATATCAAAAGTTTTTCTACTATTTCCAATAAAATTTTTTGAAATTTAATTATTCATTTGAGAAGATAACACATTTATACTCAAATTACAAAGGGAGCATACAACTTCCATCAGCTGATTCTCTTTATAAGTACAGATAACAATTTTTTCTCCAAATATGACTAAAAAATAAGGTGTATTATAAAAGTTAATTGAAGTGTGCAGTGTTATGTCACAGTTTTTAATGCAATGAACTAAAGTAAAGATCATTCTTATTTTAGAACACAGAATTTTGAAAGTTGTTTTTTATCAGGAATAATCCACCTTCCATTTTTTACTGGTATTAGAACAGAAATAAATGCAGTAATTCAGGTTCTCCATAAAAGCTGATCCTTGTGTTTTTGTATATAGATTTACAAGTTGTAGGTGAAATTTCAACAATTATACTAGGATTCTCTGTCATATCCCCAAGGAGGAAGTAATTATTGGCCCAGATTCTTGGGTACTGCCAGTAATTTTCCTTGAACTTTTTTTCAATGTGTGTGGTTTCAGCAAAGTATAATTGTAATCATGAGGTTGGTTTTATTTTCTATCCCTGTGTTCAGCATTTGATAAATTCATTATGCAAGGTGTGGTTGTAATTTTAACCATTATCTTCAAGTAGCTGACTAGTACCATTTAAAAAAATTACCTACCAGATCAATGTTTGAATTTCATTTTTTTGTTTTTTAGTTAGCAGACAATTAGGAATATGAATTATGTGTTTAATTTGACAAAACATTTAGGTTTTGCATGACATTACTCATAAAAGGGAATTTTTTCTCTTACTCGAATAATTTGTGATTATTTGCAGGTATGGCACTATGTTATGTTTTCATACCTCAAAGAGATCGCTGAAAGTCATGTTCTTTTGAATGTTCCATTTTTCCCTTCTATTTACAATATCCATTTTGCACCAGTAATTGGGTGAAGGTAGGTCTCTCTGCAGTAATATTTGAGATCTAACTCTGAATGAAATTAAGTGCAAATAAGTCTAGAGAAAATAAGGGGTTGCATTGGACCTAAGTGACTGCCTACAATCATTAAACTGTCAACAGATTTTCTTTTACTATTATGACCTTTTTTGTACGATTATGATTGCATATACACTGGAGTTTGAGTGAATAAGACCTTCCTATATTTGCCTGACCATATAGCATTGTTTAGATACTTCACATCTTTCTTCCATGACTTTCTTCATTCTCTATAGTCCACATTTAAAATTTTCTACATTGGGGAAGGACTAATTGTGTGTGTTAGTTCATGTAAAAGAAATAAGCTGGATATTTTAACATCTGAAGGTAAAAAAAAAATGAACATTTCCATGACTGCTGTTGAAACTATTACTGAATGATGATCTTTTGTATTTATATATTGAAAGGAGATAAACTGCAAGGTTTTTAATGAAGTTTTGTAGTAGCAACTATCAGTTTCACCTATATACTGTTAGTTTAGCTCATAATACATAATGATTAGTGATATTAATACTTACATCAGTACTTTATTATTAAGTACACTTGTACTTATGTAGTCAATGTAGTAACTGTTTGACTGGTTATATAATTTATAAAATACTTTCAAAGGTTTTATCTACATTTTTTTGAATGTCTCATACATGCTGGAGTTTGGGTAGAAAATATACTTCTACTGTTCTGTCCTATAGATAGGAAGGAGATTCAGACTTATTAACAGGATCAAGGCTAAATAGCAAAATTGAAGATGTAATATTCTAAAGCTATTTGAAATTATATGTGCTAATTAGATAAACCAGAACTCTATGTTCTGAATGTAGTCTTCTATATTATAAAATCTTACTTTAATTACTTGTGAGCATGGGCAAGGAGTATGTGCACCTTAATTGTACACCTGGAAGTGGAATCAGGGACAAAACCTGAGCCTAGAAGCAGGAATAAAGGGGAGGAAGGCAGCAGCAACAGCAGCACCAAATACTACTACTAGCACTACGACTAACATGACAATGACTACTACTACTCTGGCTAAGATGAGCAGTGGTGTGATTACAGAAGAGATTAGAGAGAATGTCAGAGAGAACCTAGACAAAATCCTGAAGGATTCATGGGGAGTTGGGAAGATTGGTTGCCTGCTGGCCTGCCTCCCAGTCCCACTACTTGGCCTGTGCCTGACTCCTACATGTCACCCTCCTTGTCTGGTGTGACTGGGTGCAAGGTTCCTTGAGAAGTCTATAAAATACACCAAGGGTTCTGGAACTCTCCTTATCTATCTACCTAAATCAACCAGTGAACCACACATATTTGTGGTGGTCATACAAAAGCCTATGTGAGAACAAAAAGATAATGGAGCCCAATGGACTATGGTGGTAGAATATGGGTGATATGGCGATGGGTTCAGTGGCAGTGATACCTGTGGTGGAGATCCTATAGTTTCAAAGTACCAACAATTATGTAAGCTAACATTGCCTCAAATTAAAAGATAGTAATAATTATTTTAAAAGCCTACATTTGTGTTTTTTATTAGATCCTCAGTAATTTACCAAGTTTCTACATTATTTATTGATTTACTAGCTTCTCTTATTCCACTGAAATAATTGAAGTTAAGACACTACAACTTTTAGAACTACTATTCTCCTATTCATGAAAAATAGCTTGTCAATAGACTTAGAATAAATATTCTAATTACTATAACTAATAAAATCTTCACTGTGGTCTTTTATTATAAAAAAAAACAAACAAACATTGACAGTGATTACATGTCTCCATTCCATCTTATGCCAGACTGTAGACATCTTTAAAATAATAGTAGTACAACAATGTTTGCATGTCCCTCAGTCATCAGACATTAGAAAATTCAGTACATTTCATCAAATATCATACCAAGCAATGGGAATCTTTGAAAATGGAAATAATACCAAATTACCCTAATTTTTTAAAAATATACAGAAACAATATGATAAAAAAATATAACCAGTTTCTGATCATTCACAAAAATGGGAATTTGAAAAAACATGCATTTCCCTTGATCAACAAAAAATATGCTAAATATGATGTCATTTTTGATGAGAAACATAAAATAAATCTATAAAAGAAACTTCTACAAATTTATTTCTAATTTAATATTTTTATTTGATTCATATAGTATGTTAAAGTAATAACTTCAGACCATGCTAATAGATAAAAACATGCATGACAATACAAAAGAAAAACTTTCTGAAAGTAATTAAACATTATCATTAAATTTGAATAATGTGAAACTGGCAACTAATGATATGTAGTGGAAAGACATTTTCATAACTACTGTAAACTGTGATAACAAGTACAGTCAGAAATTATAATGCAATATGCAGTAAGGGAAATATAAATTCTTTCAAAAACTGAAGAACTATCTCAAATCAACGCATACATTAAAATGAAATAATTTGAAAAAATCCAGTTATGAGCATCTCAATATTTTCTTATCTACAGATGATGTATTTCCACCTGAGAAGTGATAAAAAACTTTCATTTGGAAGTTATATATCTCTCAGAAGATATATAAATTGAGAAATGACTGTATATTAACCAGTGTGTAGGTTTTCATTTTTGGTATCTGAGACTCATTTCTCCAGTATATGGACTATTTTATCATGAACATGTTTTTTACCAACCTGAGCATGAAGAGCATTGTCCTGGAAATTATGGGTAGTCATTACCTTCACATACTTGCAATGAGTATCATACAAATATGTAAGAAGAACTTATAGTTGCTCATAATATAAATAGATAACTAGATTATAGTTGTCCATATATATAGATAGATATTTAGATCTATATATATGGGCAACTATAAATTCTTTTTATAAATTCTATAAATATCTATCTATCTAAATCTCTAGAGAGATCTGTATCTAGAGATCTATCTATATACATAAAAACTGATTCTTTATAGTGTTTTTCAAACTGACAGTTTCTTACTGTAGTTATGGAAAATGATTTTGCTTTGCTTTCTTCTTGTGGGGATGAGCCATTAACAGCTTCCACTGTTGTCATTCTATTATAATACCTAATACTGTCTGTTACTGAAATCAAAGTTTTGAGAGCAAAGGAAATGACACTCTAAATGTAATAATTATGTGACAAAAAGTTGAAATTATACATTTTGATAAAATTATCCTGCAGTAGATATATAGATAGAAATATTTTTAATTTTCTTAATACTTTCCAAATTCAATAAGTTATTTGAAAATATTGGCTCAACTAGAAAATACTATAGTGAATAAACTATTTTATAGCATATGAATTGTAAATGAATTAAAACTTTTACTAGTATATATATATGTAAAGAGTAAATATGAAAATATGACAGCACTCAAGTATATTTAAAAAAAAAAAAGTAAAGATATGAATCTGTACCTAGTTTTATATAGTATACATATATAATTTCTCAGATACTTAAAGATTCATAATTTTAATTGCAAATTCAGGTACTTCTATGTTAATTTTTTAACTTCCCCAATAAATATAACTAAAACATAAATGTTTTCTTTCAATTTTCTAAAAATTGTCCAACTCATTTTAATTTTGTTATGACTTTATTTGTCCTCCTTTTAGTATTATTCCAACTCTAACCAATCTGCAATTTTCAGTAAAGACAATGATTACAATAAAGTGATACTGTGACTTTATATATTATCATTTTAATATGAATATCTAGGTTTATTCTCTCCTGATATAATGCTATATTAGATTTTACATCTTATAATAATTATTTTACATACAAAACCTACTAAAATTAATATATTTGTCCAATAATAAAATATTTAACCTCCATTTAGAAATTAATTTATAAATATGTAATTGCTGTAGACAGGGATCCAGTTATTTTAATTTTTTAAATAACATCCTCCTCCCCCCAACTTTTCCTAGATCTCTTGTCAAATAGTAATTAATTTCTGGGTTCTTGATTCAGTTCTATCAGGCTATGTGTCAATTTGTATGTCAATATCGTAATATTTTTATTACAAAGTAATGTATACTTTGAAATTATAAACTACAGTAATATATACTTGAAATATAGTTTACTTTGAAATTAGAATGTGTGATACTTCTTTGCCTTTTTTCTCAAAACTGTTTTTACTTTCTAAAGTTTTCTGTCATTCCATATGTATTTTTTTTTCTGTAAGGAATAAGTGCTCTGAACATCATAGAAAGATTTTCAGTATCAGTTTTTCTTATGTATGACCACAAACTATGATTCCATTTATTGCATAACCTATTTCTTGTATCGAAATATTAATTTTATAGTGTACAAAGATGTAGAAAGTAAAGTATACTTAATGTAATTATAAAATTATGAAAATTTAAGTGTTTAGAAGGTAGAATGACAACAATTCATTGTCAAAAATCTGAAATTAAGCTGTGTAAAAGGGTTGTCTTAAAGCCATCATAAAGAAGAAAGAAAAAGAATGAATTGGACATATGGGTGAAAATAGGAGATTCTCAATAAGCAATAAGTAGACATAAGGAGTAAAATAGAGTTAATAGATAAAATAATTTATATCTGTTTTTTGCAGGCCAGCATAATTCTCTATAAAAAGTAACTAATTTTCTTTGAGAAATTGCTTTAGTCTAAGCTCTCAGCCGTGATATTTACATAGAATTTTCTTCCTACCTGGGTTTAGTGATAAACCATACTTGGATTGGGCCATCTCTGGCCATACTGGTGATTGGTTCATGAGTACATATATGCCATAAGCTGATTAAATGAAGTGATTTTTTTTTCTGAGTGTGCTTTGACATAACTATTTTCATTGAAAATTATCAATAACAAGATAGATAGCAGGTAGAAACTACTAGTAATTATGATAGCAGTTCACACAGATGATGATGTTAACCCAGAAGGAACATTACAAATGATAAATTTGGTTGGTGATGATTTTAAGTCACATAAAATAATAACTGAAATAGAATTTCCTCTATGAAAATATAGATGGATGAAGGAAATCTTTTTTATTTTAATCTATTTCAAGTTGAATCACAAGAAAAATTCATTAAGAAAAATCTGAGTACATTTTGGTACTTCAATGAATGTCATACAGCACACAATTATGATGTGTGTTTAAAATGAAATAAAACATTTTATGGAAAAGAAGACAAAATTGAGTCTAGACATACAATTTTAACATGGGGCCAAGTTTTAGAAAATGATAATAATTCATAGTAATAAAATAATATCTCCATCAATAAATTAATACTTACAGAGTATATTTACATAAATAGTGCACTTTTTATAATTAGCATTTATGTAACTGATTATTAAAATCTATACATTAACATAATATATACATGCTAAGAAAACAGTACTAGCAATTAAAGCTGGAAATGGTAAAGATATTTTATCTAAAGAATAAAGACATTTTGTCTACTGAAATGTCAAAGAACTTTCTAATTATAAAACGTTGAAGCCATTGTGGTTTTAGGGTTTGGGGGTTTGGATGCTTGGATTTCTATTTATTCAATCAGCATCAGCCTTGCATAAATAAATAGCATATGACTGAAGAGCTATTTCCTCAGCTCCCTTAAGAAGTAATTAAATGGTAAGATGATTGAGATCAATTTGACAATGCCTGTCTATTTTCTATCATTTCTCTATTTTCTATCATCTACCTACCTTCCCTACCTACCTATCATCCTTCTAGATTATCAAATATACGTACCTCCCAATGTACCTACATATTTGTCTGTGTATCTATCCATGTATCTGTAGACCTTGTCCCTAACATGCCTGGATACCAGAGTCTATGCGTCACAGTATGACTTCCTCAGAAAGCTAAGAGGAAAGCTAGAAGAATTTCTAAAGAAAGTTTCCTGGGAAGTTTTGACTCATAAACTTCATAAATCTTGAGGAAATCTATCATAACAAAACTAAATTTAGAAATTACAGTCTGACTTCCACAGAAAGTTAAGAGTGAGATGGGTTTTAATGTTTTTGGTATCAATACTTCTGGGGAGAAGAGAGCTACTTGTGTAATAAACACTGTTTCTAATATGGAGTGACGGAGCAAGGACTATGTATCTTGTGTGTAGAAGTGCATGTAAGTAAACTGCCACCGCAGAAGACATTATACTGAAGAAAGGAATCAATTACTGAAGGAATTTTGATAGTTGAGAATTGTAAGAATATAACCTTATCGAGTTTGGGACAGCTGTTCAGTTCAGGAAGAATCTGGTTTTGTAACAAAGTGCCGGGATATAGGTTATGTTTGAGTTACCACAGATTTTACACACCTATTTCCTTCAATGTTCAGGATGGGTGAGAAGTACTATTTTACATATACATGCATACATACAGACATATTCTCTCTCTATATGATGTATATATGTATGTCATATATATATATGTAACTCTGAGTTTCATAGCCCTTTAAACATTATAGAATAATGACATGACAAGCTAATTTCTAATTTTAGTTTTGTTATAATAGATTTCCTCATAATTTATAAAGTTTATGAGTCAAAACTTTCCAGTAAACCTTCTTTAGAAATCACTCTAGTCTTTTGAGGAAGCAGTTTTCACAGACAAAACACACTTTTCATTTAATAATAATAATAATAATAATAATAAATAATGTAATGCATTTTTATTGCCCCCAAATGAAATTAATAGATAATATGGTCTATCTGTATACACATATTTTCAAGAGATTAATAGAATTATAAAACTGTAAGGCAAAAGAAGAGGAAATTATTTAAAATAAAATAGTATGTATTACAATATGCAAATATTCAGGTATGACAAAATTAGAAAACAGATATGTGCACTACATATTGAATTGCTGTAAACATACTATTATACAAATATTCTATATTGGAAAAATCAAACTCTACTATGGGAGTTGCTATTGATGATTTAGTATCAAGTTTAAGGGCAACTTTAAATTCAAGAACAATACAAACTGAATCTTGTTTTTACTCCACTAACATTCACATTTTGTAAAAATTTTACTGTATTAAAACTGAAAGAAATTGAATTCACATTCGAAGAATGTTAGGTTCTAAGTTCAGTCCATTATAAAATGTTTTTCATCTTTATGAAAGATTGATAGGGCATTCAAATCACTTATGATGAGAGGAACAATCTTTGCAAGAATGTCAACATTCCTTGCCATGCCATTACATACCAGTTTTCTCCAATCACTGCAATAAACAAAAATGTTCCCCAGTTTTGATTGGGCTTTTTTCTTTGTTTTCATTAAGTTGTGTAAGTTCTTTGTGGATTTTTATTATCAGACCCTTATCACTTCTATGGCGGGCAAACTTTTTTCCTCTATTTGGTTAGTTTTCTTTTTTTATTATTATTATCTCTTTTGCTGTACAGAAGTATTTTAATTTGATGTAGTCCCAGCTGTCTATGTTTTCCTTCATTTTTATAGCATCTGAAAATGTTTCCCTGAAAAGGCTTTCTGAAGTGTAAGTCTTGTGGTGTTTAGCCCATGTTTTATTTCCCCCCCTATGTATTTTATGGTTTCAAATCTCACATTCAAAAAAATAATAAATAAATAAAGTTTATTTAAACAATTCAGGCTTTGATTAGATAGTGATCATACATAATGTTAACTGCATAGTGTTTTTTGTTACAGAATTATGCATGAAAAATTATGGTTAGTTTATGCTTATTTTTAAATTTTCTTGCATTGAGTACACAGATAATAATTCAAATTTTAAACAAAACAAAACAAAAATGTTCTCCATACTTGTTTAATGCCTCCTAGGATTAATATCCCTGAATCAAGCATCACAGCAACTTGTCTATTATCACATCAGTCCTACAGCGCATGGAAGTATTGCTAAGCACTGATCTAATTCCTGTTGTACACATACGGAATTTCTTCTAAGTCTCCATTTAATTTCTTTTTTAAAAAATGCTGGATATATCTACTATGAGAAAAAATTTATTAGGGATCTTATGAAACATATTTTCTGATTTCATTCTTATTATAGATAGAGTTAAGACATTAGATTAATTGGGATAATCTTAATCATTAGATTAATTGTGGCAGTGATGTTGCATATATAGATTTGATTTAATTATAAACCTCTATTTTTACTTGGGATCGCTACAATTGATAAAGATGAAGTCATTTTGATTGTCAGTTCTAAAAATTCCACCCAAATTCATGGTTACTGTGAAAATAAAATGTGTAGAAATTCCTTGGTATAGGCTGTAAGCAATGAATAGTTAGTGACACAAGACTCTTAAACTACTGGCTATAGAGAATAAAGGAAAAATATGTGGAAGTACCATATATATATATGTAGTATATATATATATATATATATATATATATATATTTCACAGCATTAGCTTTATTATGCATTTCAGAATTCAGTAAATGGCATCATTTGCTTTTATGCCTAAACAAGAAACAAAAAAATTCTTCATTTCCACATACCTTTTCTGCTCTATATTTAGTTCAAAAATAAGTCAAGTAACTGATAAATATATTTATTACAGTTGTGCTTCTTCTTCCTAAAAAGCCACCTTTTATGATTTTCACCTATTTTCTACTCTGATGAATGCCCATACTATTTCTAATTGTACACTCATAATTCCTTGTCCACTTTGTAACATAATATTTCAAATGCTAGCATGTCTTTCTCCCAATTTTGTAGCTAACACCTTTAACAAAATTTTGGATTTAAATGAGATATAGAATCTATATCTGATTTGGTTTTCATCATCAATTTTTGGTCCCTGAATCTATATCTGGCACTCTATTTTAAATAAGTTCCAGTGTGGAATTTTGTTTTACTTTCATTGGGAAATAAGCTATCTGGTTATTTGATACTTTTGTAATTTTTAATTGCAATAGAACTGGTTTATATCATTATCTAAGTTTCTAAGTTTTAGATTCTTATCTTTAACTTTGAAATATGCATTACTGTATTATGACCATCACCAAAAGTCTTCTCTCCAGTCACTAACCACAAAAATACACCTTCTTTACCCATTTTATGCTCTTCCAATCCATTATTGCTTTAGTAAGCACCATTCTGTAGTCACAATTCAAGAGTCACAAGTTTTATTTTGTTTTGTCTATTAATATACTTTCTTTGTTGATATTTAACATATAAGTGAAATCATATGGCATTTTTCCTTCTCTCTCTGATTTATTTCACCCTACACACTCCCCTCAACTTTCCTTTATGTTGTACAAAATGGTAAGGTTACATTTTTATAGTTAATTTGCATAGCATGTTGTATATACATCACATCTTTTATTGTTTTTTAATTGCAGCAACATTGCTTTGCAACATTCATGATTTAGAGGTAAGATTATACCTCCTCCAGTGATCATTAGCATATCACATCTACCACCACGGAACCCATTTCTTTTCCATAATGTCTCCACACTTTGCATATAACCCTCCACATTTTAAAATAATATTTTATTGGTTTACATTAATTTTAATACTATGCACTTTTCAGAAATACAGCTGCACAACTCAATATATGTAATATTTGATAACACATTCACTACCAAAAAGGTTTTAGTGTTAACCACACTATCAAACTAACCCCATATATTTTACAATCCTCCCTCCATTTTACATGCAGTAACCACCATATTTTTAAAAGAATGTTGCATTTTTTTGGTAACTTGTTAGATTTTTGTTTTGGCTATTTATACTACATATATTAGAGAAACAATCAAGCAGTCTCTCACTTTCTGACTTGTACCAGTTAATATAATACATGAAGTTCCATTCATATACTAAGGAAAGATTGACGCTTTTTTTTTTTTTTTTTGAGACTAGGTCTCGTTTTGTTGTTCAAGGAACCCCAGCTCATGTTGCCATGTTGCCCGAGTTACCATGGACTCAAGAGATTCCCAGCCTCAGTCTCCCAGGTAGCTAGGATTACAGGCATGAAACACCATGCCCAGCTATTTTTTGAGACTAGGTCTTGCTATGTTGCTCATTGGGTCTCAAACCCATGGTTCAAACGATTCCTAGCCTCAGCTTTGCTCTGTGGGCTGTGATTAAAGGCATGCACCACCGTGCCCAGCCAAGGTGAACATTTTATAATAATACTTCATTATAATAATACTTCATTGAGTATGTGTGTCTATGTGTATTCAATATATAGAGGAAAAGTGTATATACATATATATAGAGAGAGAGAGAGAGAGGGAGAGCAAGAAAGAGAGAGAATGATAAAGAAAAAGAGAAAGAGACCTATATCACAATTTCTTTATCCAGTCATTCTTTGCTGGCTATTCAATTTGGCTATCCAATTAGTGTTTGCATAGATTTCAGGTAAATAACTTGTTATTATTAAATCATGTGGTATTTCTGTTTAGTGTTTTAAAGGAATCACTGTACTGTTTCAACACCATTTTTATTCCTACCACTTGTGTGACAGATTATTTTTCTTTTCATCATTGATTCAGGCTTTTTGATATTGGCGATTTTCACAGGTTTAAGAAAATCTTATCTTACTGTATGCCATGTCTACTCTATGAATAATGAATAGTCATTTATTCATAAGTGTTTAGGTTACTTTTAGATCTTGGTTATCATATATAATGTTACTGTGGACATAGAAGTAAATATATCTTATTCTATCCTTTAATTATACTACAATCTCAAATTTTACCTCCTCAGTAAGTTTCCTAGAAAAATATAGGATAGTCAGGAAATAGTATTTCAGAAAAACATAGTATTTTAGTACATATAGTTCCCATACAGTTCACATAGAGTGATTATAAAGTGCTTAAACAAAAATATTTATTTTTCAATGATTTATATATATATCAATCAATCAATCAAATATATAATCACATATACAATGTGATATATATCATATATTATATGTGATATATATGTGTGTGTGTGTATATATATATATATATATATATATATATATATATATTCCAGGGTTTTCTCGGCACCTTGTCACCTGTGAGCCATCATCTCAATCACTTCTACCCATTCCTCCCCTGATTTTACCCCTTGCTCTCTTGCTCTATGCTTGTTATTTTTAAACGTTGTCCCTTTGTTTTTTGTTTTCCCCATATCCCATGTGTGAGTGAGATCATCCAGTATTTCTCTTTTTCTTTGTGGCTTATCTGCTAACATGACACCTTCTAGGTCCATGTTATCACACATGACTCAAACATGACATTTTTAATTGCTGAATAATATTCCATTGTCTATATATTCCACAATGTTCTGATCTATTAGTCTGTCTTGGGGCTTTTAGATCATTTCTATATCCTACTGTAATTAGTGCTGTAAAAAAACATAAGAGTAAAGGTTTCCTGATAAAGCAGTGGTTTTGTGTTCTTTGGGTTGATTCCCAGAGTGGTATTGTTGGATTGGATGGTAGTTTCATTTTCAGTAGTTTGAGTTTCCTCCACACAGCTTTCCATAGTGACTGTACCAGTCTGCTTTACCAGCAGTGTAAAAGTCTTACTTTCTCTCCACATCCACACAAGCACTTGTTGCTTGTTTTTGTTTTTGCTTTTTTAACATGGGCCATTATTATTCATGTAAGATGGCATCTCATTGTGGTTTTGACTTGCATTTTCATGATTATTAGTGATGTTTCATATGCCTGTTGACCATATCTATTTCCTCTTCAGAGAATTGTCTTGTTAGTTCTTGTCCCCAATTTTTGACTGGACTATTTGCCTTATTTTTGTTAAATTGTATGAGTTCTTTGTGGATATTTATTATCAGACCCTTATCACTTGTTTGGAAGGCAATTTTTTCCCCATTCAGTGGGGTTTCTTTTACAAAAATATTTAAAGTAAAACTCAACATTTCTTGCAAAATATTAAGGAATTATATAATATCATCAAACTCCTTCATATTTTATTTTTCTAGGAAGACCTTTATTAATCCTGTATATCTGAAGGGAGTCTTGCAGGCTATAGTGTTTTGGGCTGGTAATATTTAATCTCTGGGTATTTTGACTATGTTGTACCATTGTCTTCTTTCCTGCAGAGTTTCTGCAAACATCTGATAAGAGTATAATGGAGTATGACATCATAGTTACATATTAAAAATAATAATACATATTATTTTCTTGAGTTACTTTTTCAGTATTTGAGTGATTAACATTTTCATTTTGTTGGCCATAGTAAATAATTTTACATCCACCATAAAAATTTTGTTAATTTTAAAACTTGCAATTAAAGTTCTCTTCAACATTAGATCAATTAAGCAATTTGTTGTTTCTTTATGAAATTTAAGTGCTAGAATTATTTGTACATCACTAGAAAGCTTTTTGTTATCTGATAGAAGTATTTGTGTTATGTAATTAAAGTGTCAATAACATTTTAATTGTATTCACTCTTCTCACATGGCAAACTTTAGCATTGACTATCTAGTAAGAACCTCCTGAACCGGTTTTATAACTAGAATCAAATTAAATTTAATTATATTGTCAAGGTCTCTTATAATTTTAATTTCCTTGATACATCAAATTTGTAGATAACTACTTAGATGATACTGAGGGGAAAATGTTCAAAGAGAAAGGTTTTTGTATCATTCATTTGTAATTATGAATGTTTCTGTTGTTATAACATCAAAGCTTTAAAATACTATTAGTGTCACCGGTTTTCTTTTTTCTATCTCAGAACTTACTAACAAGTTGTGTACTATCCACAAACTGAGAATCTCATTTTATTCTCTCCAAGAGTGCTTTGGGGCTTTAAAGTATGCTCTGTCTGAACTCTAAGAAATTCAGAAATGCCAAATAAGTAATGTATCAATGACAAAACTAAATGATGCATGATTAGATTTGACATTAATGCTCCAATGCCTTCACCCATCAATATCTTTCTAAGACATTTTCCCAAAGGTTTGTTTGAATTTTCAGTGATATTGAGCAACTGTTGCACATCCCCACAATTCACTCACAGGTATGATTGCTTGGCTCTTTTCCTTTTCTTGTCTCATATGCTCACATTTCAAAATGCTTTCTGTCATTTTCCAAATAGTCTGCCCATAACAAAAGCTTTATTTGGAATTTATATCTCATTATCCAAACTGTGACCACAGTATTGAAAAACTTTTGGTTTTTAAAGAAAATTTAAAGAAAATTGAGAAATTTAAATTTTAAATTTAAAGAAAATTCAAACTTGTCTAAAGTAATATATTCTTAGTAACCACAAAGCACAAATACATATAGTGAATTAGAGTTCTCTAAAGAAAGAAACCAACAATGTATGTATGTGTGCATGAATATAAGCAGCTATAAATTTTAAAGATTATTTCAATTATGAAGACCACAAAAGTCTAGGAACTTCTATTTCCAAGTTGAAGATCCAAAAATTCAGTGTAAGTCTTTCCAAATCTAATGTTCTTAGAAGAAACAAATCAATGCTGTAGATTCATAGTCATCTCTGAAGATCAGAGAACCAAGATCAGTGAATGAAGGATGACCATGATGTCTTAGTGCTATCAGGCATACAGAGGAAAATTCTTCCTTCCTCCTTTTTTTCCCCCATTCAAGGGATGGAATGAGTCCGACCCTCACTGGGGTGTGTATGCTATACACTGAGTAAGTCAATTCAAATAACAATTTTATCCAGAAAGATTCATAATGGACACATCCAGAGAGAATATCTGCCCAAATATTTGGACACCAGACAATCCAGTTGACAAAAAATAAATAAATAAATAAATAAAATCACAAGTGACATTCAAATTATATAGCTAAAATTTCTAGTTTTATCAGAAGTCTTTTGGTATTATAAATCAATATTATATGAGTAAAAAACAATCCTACACATAGAAATCATATTTATTTTTTTAAAATGCAACTATTCTAATTATTGTGATAAAGTGATACATAAGTAACTGAACAATTCAAAAAGTGATCTAGAGCTTAATTCCTAAATGAAAACACAGTATGCTAAGTTTTATTCTTAAGGCTAATTAAAATTTTGAATAAGGATTTCATCAAAAAAGAAGTTTAAAAGTAGCAAATAAACAGTTCATTCCCAAATGGTTTCACTGGTGATTTTTGTTAAATTGTTAAAGATAAAATAACACTAATCATTACATATGACCTAAGAGGAGAGAACACATTGTAACCCTCCTGATGAATGAAGAATTATCCTATACAAAAGAAAGATAAAGACAATACCACAAAGGAACACTACAAAAAATATCTTGTGATCACACTCCATAATAAAATACTAGCAAACCAAATAGAAGATCCTGTTAAAAACACACTACACCATGATGAAGTGAAATTTATCCTCAGAATGCAAACATAGTTCAATGAAAAGAAAAAAAGTCCATAGAGTATACCACATTAATAGAATGAAGGAATAAAAAACTAAAGATTACATCAATATTGAAAACCTCAAAAGAATTTAAAATTTCTAAATGATCCATACTGTGTCATGCAAGAACCATCAGCAAACCAAAACCAAAAATTATTTTCTTCTAGTTGATAGAAAATAACAGAAAATGCCACAGACTTAAAGGCAAAAGGCTGAAAATCTTTTTCTAATAACTAGAACAACGCACATATGGCTACATTTAAAATCCACAATTTAATATTATGCTAGAAATTCTATAGAATTCTCTATCAGAAGCATATAGACTAGTAAGGGAAATAAATAGCACCCAAAATGTATATAAAGAATTGAAATTATTTCTGTTCAAGAGATATGATCATATATATATATAGAATCTACAAAATTTGGAACTAAAGATTAATTTCAGCAAAGTTGCAATATACATAATTGATGGGGTTTCTATACATTGGCAGATCACAATAAAAATGAAACTAATAAATCTTATATTGATGAAAATATCAAAAACAATATATAAGAATAAATGTAACAAAAAAGTATGAAAAGTTAAAAAAAATTGAAATGCTACATGACCTAGATAAATAATATAAATCATGTGCACATATTGGATCACTTAATAGTTTTCAAAGCAGATTTCAAGAAACGTATATACAATGTAAATGTCATTTTATTAAAATCCCAACTTTCTTTACTAAAAAATGAAAATATGATCAAAGAGTTCATGTACAATTGCAGAGGATCTAAAAAAATTGAAAATAATCTAAATATATTTTAAATGTCAAAATGCACCAGGACTACTGTAATCAAAAGAGAGTTCTACAAGCATTAAGACATACAACTATATAGATCAATCAAATAGAACAGAAAAAAAAATCTACACATCAATGCCTACTTTTTAACACTAATGCCAAATCCATTTGATTAATGAACAATCATTTTTTTTAAAATAGTGCAGGCATAAGTGAATATTGAAAAACTAAGAAATGTGACCCCTACCTCATGTCAAACACCACAACTAAGTAAAAAAAGACCAAAAATTCAAGTGGAATAGCTTAAGCATAAAACCCAAATAAAAGAGAAAAATGTGTAAACCATCAACTTGGGTTAGGCAATTGTTACATATGACAAAGTAATCAGGAAAAAAAGTTAATTGTACTTCATCAAAATTAAAAACTTTTTGTATTGAAGATCACTATAAAATAAACTATCATAAACTTATAACAAATATAATACAATTTAGCCGTGCATGGTGGTGCATGCCTGTAAGTGGCAGCCTGGGAAGCCGCAGCAGGGACCAGGAATCGCAGTTAGAGTCCCGCTCAGGGCAACGTTGCCAGACCTAGTTCCAAAAAAATAGCTGGGCATGATGGAGTGAACCTGTACAGATCCCAGCTACCTGGGAAGCTGAGGCTGGGACTTGCTTGAGTCCGTGGTACCCCAGGCAACATAAGCTTGAGGTTCCACAGGCAAAAATAGCGAGACCTAGTCTCCAAAAACAAAAAACAAACAAACAAAAACAACAACAACAAAAACAATTTAAAAATGACTTAGCCATAAAGAGATTTAGACAATTAATCAAAAGCGACAGAGATTAATAAGAAATATTCAATAGAAATAGAACAATGATCAATATTACAGCTATTAAGGAAATGTAATAAAAATCTGTTTCATGCGTATTAGGATTGCCAGAAAAGGAAAAATATAAAGGAAGAAGGAGGAGAGGAGGGGAAAGGAGCAAAGGAGAAAGAGGAGGGGAGAAAGAAGAGGATGAGGAGAAACTGAAAAAGCGGAAGTGGACAGAAGTGGGGGAGGGGAAGAAGAAGAAAATACAGAAAGGGAAAAGGAGGAGGAAACAGAGGAGAAGGGAAATTAATAAATACTAAGAAGTTTATGGAAAAAATTGGAAATCTCACAACTTTTTTTCAATGCTCTGTGTGGAAATCAGTTGCTCAAAATTAAATTCACTTTTATCCTACGATTCTCCAATACCATTTCTAGGTATATTAATCCAAGAATATTGAACACATATGTTTCATATAAAAATGTTTACACACCATTTATAGCAACACAATTCATACCAATCCTGAAGTAGAAACAGCATAAATATCTATCAAATGACATGAATAAACAATGTGTAGATCATCCATCCATGGAATAAATTACTATTTAGTCACAAAAAAGTATTGCTATAGTCTAAAAGCTATTTTATAAATGAAAAAGGCAAGATGAAATTTCACATATTAGACCCTACATAACTAAACAATAATTTTTCAAATTATTGTTGTCAAGTAATTATGACATCCTTTATACAAATGCAGTTGTGTGATGAACATATCAAGATCTGACTCAGTAATATGTTGATAATGCATAAGATGTTATTATTGAAATTTTCAAGTTAATTAAGCTTATATAAGACTGACTTAACTAATTTTTGCATCAGTATCATAGTTGTTATTTTTTGTAATTTGTGTAAACTTAGTTGACATTTTCTTTCTAATATACTTACTGTGACCCAAGTTACAGTTTAGCACAATATTTTTATGCAATTCACCAGTAATCATTTGCATGAAACGATACACACAGGATAACAAAACATTTTTTATACTTGCTATACAACATGTGACAAAAGATTGCCAAACAGATAAACATGCTGTGATTGCTTACATACCATTGTTTATTCAAATGTTCCACCCACAAATTCTCAATAACATGGTCTAGGTGGTGGCACTAAATCAAAGTGATATGTATTTTATTTATTTCATAAACCAAACCTGAGTAAATCAAAACTAAATTAATATTAAATTTAAGGAATAAAAAAGAACTAACTTAAGAGATGTCAGTTATATTAACAAAACCAGCAAAGATGAAAAAGATACAATTGTGAAAATATCTACAAAATAAGCAAGTCACTAGGAGACCTAGTTTAGATAACATGAATAAATATATAAACATAAAAATTAGACACACAAAGGTTATCCACATAGCATTTATATTACTTAATATGATTTAGATGTGTATCTCATATATTTAAAGTCCCCATTATGCTGATTATTTTGTGACTGAAAAATGACAAAGAACTCATGACAGCTATAGGGAGAAAATGATATTAAATTATTCAAACATTCCAAACAGGAAAACATAATTTAAAAAGGAGCAATTATAGTAAAAGAATAAAATGCATATATACATGTGTGTATGTACACACACAAAATATTTTAATATAGAAAGTTGAGAGTTAGTATAGAAAAGTTGAGAGTTAGTATAGAAAAGTTAGTATAGGAAAGTATAGCATTTGCATTGTTTTCCTTCTCTGCTTAATAGTGACACTCCAAATCTCAGCATATGTTATATAAGAGACCTTGTTAAATAATTATAAAAATTATAAAACACAAAATAGATGAGATACAGTAGTAATATTTCAAACAGAAATGCTCTAAAATATCCAGAAATTGTGACTAACCATTTTAACTAGTTGTTCTAATTTTCATATTTCTCAAAAGAGAGTAAAGCATATAAACATTTATCCATCCAAATGCTTGTGGGAGTGGGAATGATAAAAATGAAGCAAAACCTACTGAATTTTAAACCAGTGCTAAGAATTTCCACTATTTTATTTACTTTATTCCCAAATTTTGAAAGTAAATTTGATATTTATTTTAGTATAGTGTATGACTTTGCCAAATAACACATTAACAACATAAAATGTCATAATATTAAAAGTGAAAATGACTTTGTTTAAAATTATATTCTGTTTTGTGCTGTGCCAATCATACTCTTTTTCAGCATATATATTTTTGATAGTTTTTAATATTAACTTTAATATATTCCTTTTCTAATGTACTTCATATTCCACTGAACTACGTGATTTTAAAAAAGAAAAATAAAAGATTAAATTTCTATTGTTGTGTTTTAAGATTAATTAGTCAACTTTGGCAATAAATACAATTATTTTATAATATCTTCCTATATTTAATATGAGCAAAATTCAAATTTTGTCTCTGTTAAGTTTCCACTTGAAGGCTGTGAGAGCTAATTTTAAGTAAAGACAATAACCACAGAAATAAATTCCCTGGTTTAATTGACTTTTGCCTTTACTACAAGTTATTATGTCTTTCCAAGTTGCAATAAATAGAAATAAATTGTTAAAATAAGGATAATTTTCAAATATAGAATTATCCTTGCGTGATTGTCCCCATCACAATTACTGATAGCATCTGGATTCACTGCCTCTTCCATAAAAAGCAAATTATATGTATTACTTGACCAAATGTGTAACATTAATATCTCTTCAGTTTTGTACAAGACATTTAAGAAATAGAGTATATCTATAGAAGAAATAAATTGAATGTCATAGTTATTAGAGGCTTGTCTATCTCAAATAGCACATAAACTAAATTTATTGAACTTGATTTTTCTGATCATTTTAAAATTATTTTGCCTTTTAAATAAAATACACATGATGTGTAAGAGAGAGCAGTGAGTCTATAAATCATAAGCCATGAATATTTCTGAGAGTTTGAAGAAATGCAAATTAAAACATAAACTGTTCAACATGAAATAGTTAAGAACTAATCTGCAAAAAAACAAAACAATTATAAAATGCAGAAAAGAGATAAGGTCAGTCATAGTAATCTGTATGAACTATTACAGTCTAGAGGAATAGAAATGGTTTTAACAAAAAAGGAAACACCAGTGCATAAATAATAATCAGTCAGTTATGAAATTAAAATAATTTAAATTGTCAGGTTTTGTAGTCATTTTAAACCAGGGTGAAAAAACATTTGAAATAATAGGAAGAGTGCACAAAATATTCAAAATAAATTAAGTAAAAATTTCCATAGACTTTCCACTTATTTCCATATGTATAATAAATTTCTATTTAGGAAGAGAAATAGACCTACAAAAATAATAATTATAGACACAAATTTGTGGTAAATCCACAATATTAATGGTCATAAGTTGTCATAGGAATAAAGTTTGCTGAAAGTTTCATTATTAAGTGGCAAAAATAGGACATAATTTTAAATATTAAATTTTCCTAAATCAAAATAAGTTAGAAATAGAAAAATACTGCAATGAGATCTAAACTGAATGAACACAAATTAAGATACAAAATGCCAGCAAGTAAAATCACAAAAAAAATCGAAAGCAAAATTTCATTTATTTTTCTTGAAAAATAAATATTGACTTTGTGTATGTGGGTCAATAGAAGTGTGAAATCTACAGTACTCACTGAAAATCTGGCTGTGATAATTTTGTTTGTTCAGATTCAGCATCATTTAAGAATGTTGAGTCTAAGGTAAGGAAGACTATAAACACTTTCACTAAAATTCAAGAGTATCTACTCCAAGATTGGCCCTCTTTTGTCAAAGGAGATGCACATATGACCTTATATAACTGATTCATTCTAGAACATTAATAGCAAAGTTATCTGATAAATAAAAGGACACAAGCATTTGTTTAAATACATGCTTATAACAACTATTCTACAAATAATCCAAAATGTTACATGCAATGTGTTACATATGTGGAGTAATTTATTCCTCCCAAGCATAGAATGAAATCATGTCCTCAGTGTGATCACAGGTACTATTTATAGGCATGCCCATTTCACAAATGAGGAAATTTATATATAAATAACACAGAACTGAACAACAATGAGGGAGAGGAAGCTAAAGATGGAAGGAAGCACACCGGCCTATGACGGTGGGATATAGGTGAGTGGATGGGGGGTACACTATGTTGGTGGTACCTCATGGGGGAATCCCATTATTACCTCAGTTAAAAATAAATTTAAAAAGAGAGAAAAGAAATTCTGGTGGTTTATGATCAGCTGGACACATAGTGACAGAATTAACATTCAAACTTTTAAGTCAGAAAAGTCTAGACACATAGATGATATACTGGGTTGTTTGTTTTAAAAATCTGTTATTGTCCCTTCTAATGAGGTAGGCACACATGTTCTTGGCCAAATAAATGTTAAAAAGAAAACATAAGATAGATCCTAAACAAATATTTTAAAAAGAGAATTTGCCCTACATTAGCAAAACCTAGATCTCCATTAATTCATGAAGCATTGCCATGATCATTCAGAACTAAAATACACTTCTACTACAGAGTGAGTAATGCTGGACTGACTTACTTGATATTATTTAATACTGCTACAGTCTCTCAGCAAGAAAAGTGATTTTGTGAAAAATCTTATGTCACTCAGGTTGCTAGGAAGGATCACAGGATAATGGGTTTCCAATTATAGGATAAAAGAAGCAAAACAAGGCATTTTTAACTTCTATTTTATATTCAGGAAAGCCTGTAGTTAATTCTCTCTCTCTCTCCCCCCCTTCTCCCCCCCTTTCCCTCTCTCCCTTCCCTTCCCTCTTCTCCCTCCCTCTCCCCCTCCCTCTATTTCATGTTTCCCTTTAATAAGGTAACTTCCTGAGAACTATTCATTTTTAGAGAGTTTACAACTGAGCTGCAAAATGCAGATGATTGTGAACTGGAATACAGTAGAGATTGCTCATTTAATAACACTTCATATTTCTAATTTCTCACTCTTAGTTCCAATAGTTCTAATTTCTACATTTTAACTATATAAAAACTTTCACTAATAGTTTTAAATAATTCATGTAGGTTAATATTTAATTGTATGTGAAATATTACTTAATATAATACAATATTCTTATATTTAAATAATAATGAAATGACATTTAGACTATAAATTCTTTAAATACCTGGTCTATGGTATTTTTATAAAGGAATCTAATGTTTTAACTCTAATATTTACTATCACACTAATAAACTATTTTTACCAAAGTGACCTTCTTGTGTATTAGAAACATTTACAGTTCTTCATACAGTAACTAAAGAATAATCACTTTGCTCTAGGCTATAATAACTTCTCAAATGCATCACTAAACAAGTTTATGGGTGGCTTAGAATTTAGAGAAAGAAACCTATTTAAAACTTCATTAAATATATATGTGTGCCAATGATATGTTTTACTAGTTGGGATTTTTATGTCCAGTACTTCTTTTCATTGAGGTTAATTATATTGAAATATGTGCATCAGTTCAGCCATGAAAATAAGCACTGAACCATATATCTAGGGTCCAAAGAAATCAGGGCAGCCTAAATGAAAAACAGGTAAAGGGTCTCATGAGGATAAGGAAGTAGGTGGAATAAAACACAGGTTGCTTCTCTTTTCTAAACTTCTTTAAGTTGGTGTTCTTCGGAATGTGTGTGGGGGGAATTTTGAATGTATGTGGAGAAAAGACATAAGAATGCATTCTCATTTTTTTGAAAAAGAAACTACTAAAAATTTAAGAGAAATAAAGGCAAAGTAGAGGCAATATGCTAGGAATGTTTGCATTGAAAATTTTGCAAATCAAGTCAAATTTATCCAAAATGATTACTTCTATTAGATGATAAAACACATTTTATAGCCTATGCTAAGACATTGCTGAATGTTGATTAATACAATGTATTTATGTAGTGGTTATTGAAATAACCAAATGCATCTTTCTAAAAGATAGTTCATAATTATACATTTAAAAAGTATACAAATGGTATAATAACAAGTATCTTAAAAAATGTAACTTCTATATTTGTAGTAGAGCACCATCTTTGTGTCTTCAGAAAGTGATTTATTTATATATACCTAGTGCATTGTCAACATGTATAGAATACAGATTCACAAGTGATAGGGGAAGTTTAGGAGGGCTACATGTGGAAGGAATTTGACTCTTAAATCAACACCTATTGTGGAAAGCAATTAGAAGAACTGTGAAAGGCTAGACTGGCATATAAAATTCACATTAATTATTAATGTTCTAGTAATTTCAGTCCTAAAAATAGACTCAGAGATATGAAATTATAATCTAAACATGGAAAATAAAAGGGAGAAATAAATCTATTATAGCCTAAAAGTGATGATCTATACAATCTTAAGGAGAGCATAATATGTTTTTAGTAACTGTTTCCTCTAATTTTTTATAATGATAGCAATCAGATGAAAAATTTTGCTCACAGCGAAAAATAATTCAACAGTGAAAAAATATTCCATATAAAAATAGTGAAGTTACACTTTTTTTAAATATATGTCTCCTTTTAAATAAATACAAACACATTTTTTTAAAGTAACTAAGAATTACTAAGTCTAGCTCTCAAATTAAAAAAAAAGATAGAAACCAAATATTTGGCACATATAATACTTTTATTCAAAGAAAACCAGGTAAACTAACATCAATACATCGAAAAATAAATATATTTTTAAAAAGATGTATTAACAGACTTTTAGTACCTGTGTTAAGTACCCTAACTTTTATAAAGAGGCATCTAATGTTGAAACAGCACTGGGCCTCACCAGTATCTCAGCATCATGCTTTTACCTGACAGTTTTCTTTGGATTGCAATTTAGATGTAAAATATTTGGAATGGCTCTATCTATTGTTTGGATGAGTTACCCTGCATGAACTACAATGTTAAAACTGCCAGCCTCTGCATAAAATATTTCATTAACATGCTGACCTCATTTGTTAGATTGAATTGCAGTCTTTTTGCCAAATTTTCCCCAAAGATATATTCTATTTTAGAAATTGAATAAAAACAACACAAAAATGAAGACACTTTTTATCTCTAATACTCAGATTGTAATCATTTTAATGACACACACAAAAAAACTGTATATAACACCAAATTACAATTAAATTTCTATTTTTATTAAAGGTTAGTTAATAAACTACCACATACTTTGGAAACTTTTAAACTTAGTCTACTGGTAAGTATTCATTTAAATATATGCTCTTATTCTTACTCTTTCTCTATATCCATCTATACATATCTATGAATGTATATTTAAACAAATTACATAATACACACAAATATAAATGCATACTTATATATAGTTATGTGCATGTTATTTTAATAAGAATTACTATTCTTTTTTGTTTGTTTGAGACTAGGTCTCACTATTTTTGCCCATGGAACCACAGGCTCTCGTTGCCCGGGGTACCACAGACTCAAGCAATCCCCAGCCTCAGTTTCCCACGTACCTGGGATTACAGGCGCACACCACCACGCCCAGCTATTTTTTTTTTTTTTGGAACTAGGAGTTGCTATGGGCCACAGGAGGGACTCGAACCATCATCCCTAGCCCCAGCCACTTCATAGGCTGAAGCTTACAGGCACGAGCCACCGTGCCCGGCCCTTAATAAAAATTACTATTCTTAGAGATAAAATAGATCTTATAAAACCACTTTTCATTATAGAATATACCTTTTAGATAAGAACTACCATCATTAGCTAAACTTGTGGTAAATCATAAACTATGAAAGTTTTAATGCCTGCTTTATCAAACATTAGGTATGATGACCTCTACTTTTATCTGAGGTGTGCAAACTACTGTTATGACCAAACCTTTCTGATAAAATGGATAATGGTCCCAGCAATGATCAATTTCATAAGCTATATTGACATAAAGGCTCCATGCAGTTAGTCTGAAGTACTGAAAAGAGCTTAAAACCGGTTAAGAAAACAACAAAGGTTCCCCATCTTATAATCATTTTATAATTACTATAACCCAATTAAGGATGATGTTGATGCAAACATTTTCTACAAAGGTTCTGCATGATTCAGGAATATGTGCAGATTTTTACAAACCTAACTATGTAATGTGAAGGGGTAAAAGAGGTATTCCTAGTAGTTTTGAATAGATCAGAAAATAGCCTCATTATATGGAAGATCCTACAGGAAGAGTTTTAGCATAGAAGAACTTCAGTTTGGGAAGAAAGGGAAGTATCTGGGAAATTTGCTGAACAATACATATTAAAAGGAAGAAATTGGGGACTGCCTGCTGCAGCTGGACATCAGCTGCCACCACACCCATCATGCAAACAGCTTTCATACCCCCAACATGGTGGGGATGGGGGTGTGGCCCGGGGCTACTTCCAAGGACTGCCTGGCATGGCCAGCATGCAGGCACTGCACACCTGAGATCTGCCAAGAAGCAGAGTGCAGTGTGCAGGAGTGGGGGAGTGGGGGGGAGGGAGTGGGGGGGGGTGATTCGCCACAGCCCCCTCTCATTTAGCCTCTACTCCAAGGAGCCCACACCAGCAATAAGTACATCAAGACAAACTTTGACCACAGAAACAGAAGAGGCAAGGAACAGCAAGAAAAGACTTTAAAAACAGATGTCTCTAAGGCAGCACTCAAAAAGAGCAAAGCAAGTTCACAGAGCAATGAACTCTGAGAACAAACATGAAAGAGCTATGCCTACCACTCACTGGGGATCTGTGACCAAAAACCCGGCACATAGATGCTGTCAATAAGGAACAGCACACTCCCTTGGCCAGAGAGAGGAAACCTACAGAATGGCAGTGGCCCAACAGCAAAGCTCCTAAGAAGGAGACTAGGAGACCTACCATCAGCCGATGGATGTCCCCATCGAGGAGCAGCTCGACCAAAACACAAGACTGGGAGTCAGGTCCCCAAAGCCAAAGACCTGAAACATATAGGATGGAGCAGCAAAATGAGGCAGAA